>JAJSRV010000053.1:420504-450210 GCA_021527715.1 Neoseiulus cucumeris | reverse complement strand
GGAAATAGCGTTTCCGCCCTTATTCGGTCGACATTTTGGAGATGCTCGCAAAGGAAAAAAAACAGGTGAAGAGCTCGTTGTGGTCTCATTTTGCTGCCAGAAAGGAAGAGCTTCAAAATGGTACCACGAAGATTTCGCCAGCGTCTTTGCAACCCTCGAGCGACAGCTTCAAAGTCGGTGCTATTTCGTCCTCAGAGACCCGGAGTTCTTTTCGAAATCGCCAAAAACTTGAGAAGCAAGCTTCTGAGAGACTTTTTGACGATTGAGTCTGAATCTTCGACCTCGAATTAGGCCGAAACAGGTTCCAGATAATTTTGTCCACCTACGATCCGATTTTTGACCACTGTGGCATCGTGACCACACAACTCAAGAAAATCGAAGATCTCCCGCACATTCGTTCATCTTTTGTTGAATAAACGCAGCGATTTTATCTTGGTTTCGTGCAGTCATTCGGTCGATTTTGTTCGGAAAACCAATGTTTGCGAATTAGTGTGGAAACTATCTTTTCGGGTAGTTCTGCTCGAAATGAGAACATTCATGCCTTCTTGGAATCGGAACTGGAATCCGGAAGTAGAGGAGCGTTCTCGAACTTTTGGAACTTCCGCGCGCGATGGACGGGTTCGAAATTTCCTTTCTCGCCAACTTCACTTACCTGTTTCGGATCTCCGGCGCTTTCTGCACAGCTCTCGTCATTCTCTGTTTGTCTTTTCATCACCGGAGATGAATTCTCGACTCCAACGAGGTATTTCCTACCCGGATTCTCCTGATGGTTTATACCGCACTCGCGTTCAGTACCAGGAGCCTCATCTTTCGTTCTACACCAGTGGTTCTCAAACTCTTTCGACTCACCGACCCCATTGAAGTCTATGGTGGTGATTTCGAGGCTGGTCTGACCATAATTTTCGGAGTCTATGGAGGTGACTCAGAGGCCAGTTCGACCAAAATTCAGACAGATCTCATGACACTCTCCGAAGTGTTCCCATCGCTGTCCAAGTCAGTGCTCCGATGGACAATTTTGGACCGAAAATCCACGGCACTCCAAAACATCCGGAAGAAACCGTAGAAGTCAGTGAAACCCGATGCAACCGTGAGAAGTCCGCAAGTTCGTTTTCGAACAGCGCTCCGAAACATGGTGGCGAAGAGCGATCGTCGAGAGTTTCGGATCAGTCGCGACGAAGTCACTGTTTCTTCTTTTGAGAGAATGAAAGCAACATAAAGTTGTGAAGAGGCTGTCGCTTCCGACAGCTCGTGTTGTCGCTTGAAACTATAGCTACTTCTAGCGTCACAGGCAGAATCACAACAATTTCGATGGAATGGAGGCGCCACAATGACTCTGCCAACAACCAGAGAACCAATGGACGAAGCGGAGAAAACAGATCGAGACAAGAGGAAGAGCTGAGAGTGCGTACAGTCTCATTATAATTTGCATTTTGTCTCTTGCACTCACTGTGTCCGTAGTGTTGCGCCTACCGAAGCGAGTTTCAGAACGCAGCGCTGCGCTGCAAAGAATCTCGAGAAGTAATTATTCTTACTCCTCGGTGAGTCTTGTGATCACGATTCGTCAAGACGTGCTCCCAGTCCCCGAAAATTCTAGAACAGCTTCTCCGAGGCGACCCTTTTTAGCCCGCTCTTTAACTTCTCCTTCTGACAAGGGTCTGATCGCGGCACTTTCCTCGGAAATCGAAGATCATTCATTGGTTTGCTATTCTCTCAGGGTCCATCAGTGAAGAAAGATGTCGCCTATCTGCACTACGGCTTTGTTGCATCATTACCGGACGACTCACACCCGATGTGCCTACTGCTATGCGAGAAAGTTTTCTCAAACGACGCGAGGGAACTATCCAAGATGAAGGATCATCTCCGACGATGTCATCAGGAGGAGACCAACGTGGATCTAAAGTTTTTCCACGCACTGAAGGAGAAATTGGATCTCAGGCTTCAATTCGAATCTTCTCTGACATTGAGAGCGGATGGAGGAGATGGTTTCCGCGCGGCCTACAGGATCGCGCTTCAAATTCACGAATAACTGCTCTTCGAGCGAACACTCGAGACTTACACCAGAGGGGATTAAGTCCTCCAAGTAATGAAAACATTCTTCGAAGAAAACCAATGGTTGTCCAAAGGCACATGCCTGAACCGATTCTTAGCACTCTTTGTCACCGATCTGCTAGAAAGCAAAGATCCTGAATTGGGGAAAGCGGACGTTGCATACATGACTGATGTGTTGACGAAGTTCAACGAAGTGAATTTGAAATTGCAAGGCGATCGTCTTAATCTGATAAAAACCAAACCCGTCGTTGCAACGTGCGCCACCAAGATAAGAGTCATGAAACAAAATATCGGGAAACGACGATTCACACCATTCGCCAATCTGTCGCGTACGAGTTGCAGTGACGATGATCTAAGTGTTCATGTGTCGCATCTGACGTCTCTCTATCAAGACCTCAAATTGAGGTTCAACGATGTGCTTTCGATGGGAATTCCACATTGGATTATCGTATGTGAAGATCGTCGGCTAGCCAGACGATACAGGTGGTTGTTTTCCGACAGCGAAAAAATGTTGGAAAAAGTAGGTGAAAGTGATAAACTTTGGTGAGTGACGGTGATAGACAATCTAGAGCCTGGGACAACATCGTCAGTGAAAGAGCACGTAGAGTTCATAAAAAATATCCAGCGAGCTGAGCCTAAAGGTGCGCTTGTGTGAACGAGCGAAAGAATCGAAACCACAATGAACCAAGAAGAAAAGGAGACCTCAGCATCAGTCAACACCTTCCTGATCGCCTGTAGTGGGTGCAAAGCACTACTCATACAGAAGATGGCGCAGGAAGTCCGAAGAACGCGCTGCTAACTAACATCAACAAACGGCTAGTGGAGGAAACCGACCGGCTTCGTTCAGAGAATGCCGAGTTGAAACTCAAGTTGATGTCCCTGGGGCCAGAGTGCGTAGAAATGAGCGACGATGAACTACTCCTCAACCCGGAAGCAGCAAATACCCAAACCGCGCCAGAAGCGGGAGGGGTGAACGGCTGATACCGGGACGGCGCCAATCCGAACAGCTGATACAACAACAGCAGTCGCGACGGGAGAGGAGGTCGCCTATTGTGATGTTCGCCGGTGATAGAACATTGGCGGCGCTGAAGAACCCCAAAGCCGGAGACAACTTGATGTGTGTTTTCGGCGGACCAGCGAGTACGACCTGGAGGGAGTTCAGGGGTAAGAGCACACAAGAAATGTGCTCCGAAGTCAGCGAGGGAGGAAAAAGCCCAATTCCACGTTATGTGTGTATCAGGAATACACGACATCGAGACGGCTAAGAAGAATCGACAGCTTCTTAAGCAGATAATCAAACCGCTAGTACACCTGAAGAACAGAATGGGACAAATGCAAACCCTGTTCTGGATGACAATGATCCCAGACTGTGAGTGCGATACATATGTATAACGCCGAGTGTGAATGAAGCCGTTCTACAGTCAAATGAAGTGAAGACCGGAACAATAAGAGTTATGGACGTTCGCGACCTTGAACCGGATTGCTTGTGCAGACGACCAGGTAAAGACAAAACCGAGCTTTCCAGTCTGAGCACAAAAGGGGTGAAGGTCCTGGAGTATCGAATCACCCATCATCTGAAGACAGTCACTGGCCTCCCCGCAGACGGAGAGTGACAGGAGCGAAAGCTCACGAAACAAGGAAACAAGACCTGCTGCGCACGCCTACATCCGGACATCGTGGGGTCGAAATTGGTGACGGATCGAGGCTCGGCTTTCATGGCAACAAAAGTCAGGAAGTTCTTCGCAGGGAAGGAGATGATGCACATTCCGATCCTGTTTGGAAATATTCCCACCAACTCTGTCGGCCAGACTGAGGACCTGAAAATCACTTATACACAAGACCACGGCAAAGAATACACAGTATTGTAGTACTGGTAATAAACAGCTCTTCGAATTAGCTGTGCTCTTTATTGAACTTATATAGTAAACCCGAAAGGGTTTTTCTGGGGTTGGCAATAGTTCCGGTAACCAATCCAGTTCCGGGATACAGAAGACGAGGTTATACCCCAAGGTTCCTGCCGAACTGTAGTTCGGTGATTCAGGGACATCTGAGACACCACAGATCAAGATAGTATATTCATCAGATCCGTACTCAACAATCATGCGCTGAATCGCAAAGCAAATCGAGCTTACGAATAAGGAGATAGCTAGATTGTTGAGATCCCTGTGTGGGAAAGAAGATCGTAGTGACTGGGCAAAATGGCTACCGGAAGTGGTTAAATAGAACATTGTCCAGAAGTCTAGGGGAGTCACCTTTCGAGGTCCTACATGGGTACTTACCGAGGGTAAATAATCACGAACGAATGATCGAAGAAATTCAAGGGGAAATCTGGAGACCAGCGGAAGAAGTGCAACGCGAGATAAGGGATCATCTAGAGCTAGAGAGAAGCCAAGATAAGTACAAACACTATAGCGACATGCGGAAAATGGTGCATATTCGGTACGCAGTGGGGGATGTTGTGTTCGTGAAGCGATTACCAGTACAGACGGGAAAACCAACAAAACTGTAGGGAAAGTATCGCGGTCCAATGACCATTACCAAAGTTCTGGCCAAAGACTCATACGAGTTGTTGGTTATATGTATGGATGATTCACAACACTACACTTGTACCGCCCATAGCTTGCAGTTGAAGCGGTACCGACCACATGGAGAAGAGCGGGGAGATTCTTCTAACAGATGGAGGAGATAACTGTCAAGGAGGAAGGCGCTCCACAGATTAACATGCCAGACAACCAAAATAATGAGGTTGGAGCTATTGTGATTTCAGATGATAGTCTCGAGGAATCAGAGATCATACCAATTGAAGTGGAGGAAGGTGCGAGTCAAAATACATCCGCCGACTCAAGAGACGAAGAGCGAGAGGAAAAAGCAACACAAGGAAAAGATGGAGTAGCGAGCGAACAGGGATCAACGGGTGAAGGAGGTGAAAAACGAAGAACGCCGACGAGAACGGTAGATACGGATGAGCTAATAAATCAGCCTCCCAGGGATGATAGGGTAGAATATGCAACAAGGCGACAGCCTAGTAGGAAATCGAAGGAAAAACCCGGTTTCAGATATCAGAGGTAGAGCTGACGAGGACATTAGCTGTAGGTAGCGTGGCCAAGCATAGGTACGGAGGGATCGATTCTAAACGCGGAAAGTTGAACGCCGAAGAATTCAAAAAACTGGGGAAGCGCGCGCCACCAGAGGGCGTGGTGAGGAGGAATGTTCTAGAAATTAGGAAAATAAAATTTGGAGTCGAGCAGAACGATCATGCAGGGAGCAAGACCAAGCTGAAGATTCTTGAAGTGCACGGCGTGCGACCTGATCGGCCACGTGGCAAGGTCGAGAGGTTGTGGAACAACGAATGTACGTTGCATTCCATGCTATTAGTTTCCCTCCCGGGTAATTCGCCCAGATTTTCAATTACTTCCCCCAAGACCTGGATTTCTCCGCATCAGTGGAGGAATCGAGAATGAAGAAATTGAGCGAACTGAGAGGACGCCTCAGTGACTCTCATCTGGAGATGTTAGTCCTCTTTCATTCCAACAACTACGAATTTAGGTAAACTACGAGCCAGTGCGGTGATTCTTGGACTTCAGCGTCCTCAGCCTGTTGATCGGGGAAAAACGGACAAGTCTCAAACCAAGTACACTGGATGACATATTCATCGTTCGAAAAGCTCTCGAGTTCTACGCGATTTAGACACAGCAAATAAAACGCCTAAGAGCCGAAGTTGGCAGGATTCATATTACCGTGTGATACTTGAATATATCGCTGGGACGATTGCGGTTTTGCGGTCTTTAACCGCTGATTGCGGTTAACCGCGGCTCCATTGCGGTTAACCGCGATTTCATGAATAACCGCGGTTTTGCGGTCCTGCTTATGCGGTTATTTGGGAGGCCTACCCGTGACTATGACGTCAGAAGATCATGACGTCAAGAAAGAGAGACTAGCACTCTGAATAAAAGCTAGCCTGTGTGAAGGACGAATACGCACTTGGCACTAAGTAACACCGAAACTTTGCGTGTCATTATTCTCCTCTAGTTGACCAGCCTTCAAGCCCCTCGTAGGGTCCTCGAATTTCAACATGGTGGCCCACAGAGGGATCCAAATCTTCAATAAGGAGGATCCCTGTAGCCACTAACGAGGTAGCCTAATGGATCGGTAGCAACGGAGCGACTCACAGCGCCCATGGCGTCAAAGCGACAATACGGTGAATTCAGTTCTGCGTCGGCTTAGAACATCAGAACCAGTGATTCTGAGCGCTGCCCATCCGTAGAAGGTGATCATCCGGAAACCGACATGCTTGGAGATGGATCGTCGCCAGGACCTTCCAACAACGAACAAGCGCAAAAATTTCGAAGTAAGACAAGAGCGTGTGGCTATAGCACACTTCCCCGAAAATTATTTCGCCGAAACCCACTTCGTCGAAACCCACTTCGCCGAAAACCTCCTCTCCCTCGCTCCGGGCCGACTTAGCGGGGTGAGTTACTGTGATGGCCGAAATTTTGAAAACGGTCTTTGTCGCTGTCGGAAACATTCCGAGCACCCAAACGAGCAGGTTTGAAATCAAAAGGTCGACATTTTTGGTCCAATCGAGTCCCAAGTTATCAAACAAAACTGTCAGAGTTGACCGGAGAGAATTTTCTCGGCGTTTCTTTGCTGATCCCGCGCTCACCGCTGATATAACTGGAGTGGATACAGAATTTATCAAGAGATTTAGGACAATCCTGGACGCGATAAACTGTTCTGAGCAAATCGATCTTGAGAAATTCGAGACGTTTTGTCATGACACGGTTTACGTGAAATATTACCGCTGGTATCCGATGCCGAACACGGTACACAAGATGGACCTCATTCATGGACGCAAAATCATCAGAAGAGTATCTCTCTATAGGCATGCTGAGCGACGAATCGCAAGAAGCACAAAATGAAGTATTCCGACACCAGCGACTCCATCATGCGAGGAAGATGAATCGCGTTGCAGCGAACGAAGATATCATCCACATCATGCTGGCTACATCAGATCCCCTGATCAACACCTTCAGACGAGATCCCATAGTTAAGGGGGTTCCCTACTTTAATCGGAGGGCAAAAGTCGGAGGGCATATAATCGAAGGGTCTCGCGCCAGGAACTTGTCGCTTCCACAGTCTGGTAGCCCGCCATCGGGACTCCACAAAATGGAGACCCATTGCCGCATCAACTTCGTTGTCTTCGGTATGGCCGCCGATAATGTTGGGTCCGGTCATGTACCTGTTTCTCCGAATGTAGGCCTTTGATCATTTCCGGACCTGCGCAGTATCGTAGAGGGGAAGTATTCCTAGATGTGGAAAAAAGTAGGTCCCCATCAGGTCCAATCCGCGCAGTGGATGAAGATCAGAATTTCAAAATCACGGTATTTTCTCCGAAATTTGAAATTCCGACCGTTATCCAAGACGTGGACTTGACCTGGTAGGAACCTACTTTTTTCCACATCTAGGACTACTTCCCCTCTACGATACTGCGCAGGTCCGGAAATGATCAAAGGCCTACATTCGGAAAAACAGGTACATGACCGGACCCAACATTCTCGGCGGCCGTACCGAAGACAACGAAGTTGATGCGGCAATGGGTCTCCATTTTGTGGAGTGCCGATGGCGGGCTACCAGACTGTGGAAGCGAGAAGTTCCTGGCGCGAGACCCTTCGATTATATGCCCTCCGACTTTTGCCCTCTGATTAAAGTAGGGAACCCCCTTAATAAGGATTCTATTGATCGGGACGTACTCAAGTTGCTCAAGCAGAAAGAAGATACCGATTCAAACCCCACATGAATGACTTTCATACCCCTTGTATATCAACCAGGACTTTTAACGAAAAATTTCGTGATGGAGGAGAAACTTCTGACGTGAGAGTAAATGACGAGTCCGCTCTGAGTATATGACATTCGATTCATTCGACATTCGACATTTGATTCGTATTTTCAGACAGGAATTGCCACGTTTTCGTGTGGATCTCTTGATCGTTCCAATTCGGGCGGCTGGTTTCGGTTTCCCGTATTAGTTTGGTGCCCGAGAAGACAGGACAAAGAGAAGGGAGCACGTGTCGGTCGCCTGCAAAATCGATTTTTTCATCACCCCATGTCAAAGGTTCCATAGTAAAGTCGAAAAATCAAGTTTTTTCACTGAAATAACTTCCTGATCCGACCGAGTCGGCTTCTCCTGACTCAAGCTCAGTTGTCTGCTCAGCTGATCAGTTGTCAAGCTGCAGTCAACAGCAAGTCAGTTTGGTGTCGAGACTAGTTTGAACAACGGCAGTTCAAGCATGGAAAATGGACACAGTTATTGACGGAGTACGGTGTCAAATAGGGAACAAGTGGAAAATCAGATGATTGAGAAGAAGTATGGTAACCCGTGGCCTTTGTCTCCTCGAATAGTCCTGCTTAGATGATAACAAATTAATTTCTGGACGGGTTGACATCATTACCTGACGAAGAGGCACAGCAGATCATGCTTTTCTGAAATTCCCGTCTGTCTCTTTCCGAGAAGGTTCAGGAAAGCCTTCATTCTAAAGATGATCCTCTCCTTGGGAAGGTCTTTCTTCGGTTCCACAGACCTTCGTTGGAAGTACTCCAAGTGATCAAAATTACTCATTTTAAGAGCTTTCGTATCGAGGATGACGATTTGCGAATTTCGCATTACCGCTCGCGAGAACCGTGGTGGAAACCCATGACTTATGGAAATTCTGATGCACCAATGCGACGTCAGGCCTAACTCTGATTAGCGCGCAAACCACATCCAATGGTGTCACAGAGGGCGTTCTCGGCGGCTTTAAGTTGTAAAGGGAAGGAGGTTTCAGACGACCGTTGCAGCTTTTCCGCGCGCGTTTTCTTCTCCGCTAGCTATAAGGTAGTTGTGTGATGTGGACGTGTTTCTGATGCTGAGGGTGAGTCTAGGTCAGAGGTTTTCGTGGCACGGCCTGTGACTTCAGAGCCATCTCGAGCAGCTGAGTTCGAGGGCCAACGCCCTCGAACGCCCTCGGGATTCCATCCATTTCTCCTCATCCCGTAAAAAGCACTAATTTTTGAAACCGTTGAAACTGTGCATTGACTACCAACAGGTGATGGAGAGAGTAGAGATTCCATTCCACGAACTGGCGTCGATGAATGCGACGAAGGAAGTGGTGACAGGAAAAAAATTGGACGCTTGTTTGTTAGCCCGTCAAGAATCGTACCGGTTTATACCGAATCAAAAATGGGATGAAGTCAGGGATTTCCTAGGAAGAACTTTCTTGCCTCGTCTCAAGAGGAAAAAGTCGGAGGTCCGTCGAAAGCTAGAAGGCTCAGATACGAAACTATCGTCGTGGTTAGAAAACAAACTCGTGGTTGAATGGGCCGCTGGTGGCGCTGATATTGACGATCATATCTTCGCGAATTTTGAAGGAAATGATGATGAAAATTCCGATGCTGCCGATAGTGTTGATTGTTCAGGAAAATCTCAGGACCATGATAGTGTGCATCTCAACACTGCCGATGGGCTGGCGAATTCTCAACATAACGACATTCTATCGAGGGGTACTCGAAGACGGCCCCAGAAAAGATTCCAAGAAAAAAGATCCCAAGACGGATCTTGTCAGCGATAGAGCTCACAAACACCCGGATCAAAACAATCGAAAGACTGAGAGTCTTAAAAACGACGTTCAATCTGGAGAGCCTAGAGCTGGCCAGAGATACATCAGGCAGACTAATGTGGTACGCATTCCGTAAACAGCTCAAAGAGAACGTACGGAATGAATTGGACTCAAGATGGAGACAGTCCATGGAGTCCAAATCCACACTCGTTCTGTATCGGCAGTTCAAGGAGACAAGAGGTCTCCTTATCAATACATACGATAATACTCGTGGTAGCCGCCTCCTAGCTTTAACTAGGGCCGGGATGCTGAATACAAGAACGTGGCTGCACAAACAGGATCCATCCGTAAACCCTCTGTGCCCCCGATGCGGGGGGCCCGAAACTGCAAAACACGTCGTTTTCGGATGCGAAGAGGAAGGAAAATCTGAAGAGGAATTCGCGCGACGTCTAGGTCTGCTGCCGAATCCAGATGCAACGACACTACGGAGGACCAAAATAACGCTGTCAACATGGGAACGACAGAGAAAGTGATCTGCGAACGCAATACAATTCGCCTCTGAAATGAAAGGGATCATATGTGCATATGGAAGATCAATAAATATCCTATCCTATCCTATTTAGCCAATGTTCTGCGCGGAGTCAACGTCGAAAAATTAGGAAGATTCAAAGCGAGTTCGATCCTGAGCTGCTAAGAAAATCCACGAAACAGCGTCAATTCACTCCGGAAAGAGCTCTCGCGCTGCTCTTGGACTTATCGCTGTCCAAAACCCAGTACGAGAGTCTGCGGGCAGCCACTAAAGAGCTCGATCTGGATATCTTCCCATCTTACTATCGGGTTCGAGAAGCAAAGAAACACTGCTGTGGCGGACGAACTATGAGAAAGTGAAGACACAAGGGTGACACTTGAAGTTCGATCCGAGCACGGGGCTTGACGCGACACTAGAATTCGGAAAGCGTAATCGAAGATATCTGTCAAAAGTCTCGGAGACGCGAAGTCCCTGAGACTTGGGTTCGAATGGAGTTGACTGGTAGCTTTCCAGATGGTAACTCAATAAGAGAGTAGGATTGTACGCAGAAGGCGTCGTACACTGCTTCCGTGTTAAGAGGTTTTTTGTATACTATTTTTCGTCTGCTAAAATTCGCGTGCCGTCAGGCTGATGGCCTGCGACGACGCCGAGATGTTTTGCAGCGCACGAGAGAAGCGTGCGGCCTGACCGCCAGTCGGCTCGGCAGGCGCAGCTGATCTATGACGTCACTCGGAAGGAGTGGCGGCCGCTTTGGATACGTCACGCCGTGTGCCCCGCGCTGGATTCGGATTTATTATTTTCGTGCCGGCCTGGTTTGGGTCGGTCGACGAGATGACTTGATATAAGAATAAATATAATAATACACTCAGATGCTGATTTCTTTGTTCCTGGCTACCCCGATGGCATTCGTCTCTCGTGTGAGTGTGTGTTTATGTGGCGACTGTGAGTGGGTGAGCTTACTCTAGGCACAACGGAGCCTCCGTTTGCCACACTCCCCCCCGAATTCTGGGATGCCGAAACAGACCAGAATTGGAGAACTGCGGGACGACCTCGAGATGTTTCTAGCGCCTGACGCTTCTCGACTCCGGCGCTTGGATCGGTTTTTCAGCCAATGAATTTCGATCATCTCTCTCCGCTACGGTTCCCTTGCCCGAGGCTTTGATTTGTGACTCTTCGATTCAAGTTCAGGGTGAGTTTCCTTTTTCGGAATTTTTCATTTTTTGATGATTTCTTCTATGGCTTCGAGAGATTAGTGTTTCGGATTGAGATTTGTAGTTCTAGCTTCGGTGACCTCTTTTCAGATGGATGCTCAAGGAGCTAGGCGGGGCTGTCCGTATGAAGACTCCCCGAGTGGAATTGTGTTTAGTCTCCTCATCCAGGACGAAATTCGTCTCAAGGACTATCCCGGCATCGACGTGACGGCGATTGTTCGCCCATACTGGGGCAGTCTTACGGAGCTAGAGAGGAAACCTTACAGGAATTACTCCAAGTTTCTTCAACGAAAAGCGGGTTATGCCCGCCCCTCCTCCGACGCTTTGCGTCTACCTCGGGTTCTCCGATACGCGGTGCCTCCTCCTTGGCATTCCTCCGGTTACCTTTTGATCCTTCGGATGGAGGCTGCTACTGATGTCAGGCGTGTGACTGTCGATCCTTCTTTGGGTTAGCGGCAATTGCACTTCGAAGAGCCGTCGAACATCGCTGCGGCTCATTCTTTCCTTTTGAACCGTCTCAGGGACATCCGACGCCAGCAAGGAGCTACAGAAGATGTGATTCGCCAGCATGACGATTTTGAGGCCCAGAGCCGGACACTTTATGCTCGTCTCCTCGAGCGATATTCTCAGCGACCCCTTCCCGCTGCCTTTCGTCTGTATCCGGCCGCAGTCGAGGTGCACGACCAAGAAGAAGGACTCCTGGCCAGCCACGCAGTGCGTCCCGATACCGACGATACCGAGCCATCCTCAGTCTCCGCTGAAGAACCTCCGGCTGCAGCCGTCGAAAGTGATTTACTGGCTAAGAGCCGAAAAGGCCCTGTTCTGTGTCCGAAATGCGGTAAGCTAACCGCGCTCGGAGTAGAAAATTGTGTTCTCATGAAGCCGTGTGATTATTATAAATAAACCTTGCATGTAAATGTGTTATAGATCCTGATTCGATGTTTTCTTTTCGATGCGCTGACACTCTCAGTTTTCGGGGTAGCTGATAGACTCGTGGGTTATTGCGATTTTTCGATGGGGTAGAGTTTTTTTATCGGTCGGTTTAGAATCTGACCGGTCGCCGTTCTGATTGTTCAGGATCTTGAGTTCGCTGGGTCGATGTTTTCGGGGAAGCCTATGACTCGACACAGCGGCCAGACCGCTCTGCTTGTAGCTGGATCTTCAAGAAGGCAGATGTCTCCGAGTTGCAAGGGCCTGACCCTAACTTTGGGCTGTTTATGAGCTGTTTTCAGATATTGTAGATATTCTCCCTTGTATCGTTTCCAGAACGCGTTGAGTAGGCGTTGCTGGTATTTGTATCTTTTCGAGAAAATTATCTTGTCTTGGTCTGACCTGGACGTGGGCTTCATAGCGTGTTGCGGGAAGAATGTCTCTGGTTGGAAACCGTAAAGCAAGTCGAACTCAGTGCTTTTGGTTCGGTCGTTACTGTGGTGATAGGACGCCTGTTAATAGCGAGTTCTATGCCGCTAATTATAATTTCTAGGTCTCGGAAGTGGGGCACTGAAGTTCCTAAAACTTTTCGTAACGGGCGCTTCACGCATTGAATTTCGCGTTCGAACCAACCCCCGAACCAGCTCGCTGTCGGAGTGTTGAAGCTCCATTTGATGAAGTTTTCCGCGAGCATCTTTTTCACAGCTCCGTCTTGAATATGCTCGTAGATTGCTTTTAGTTCTTTTGATGCTCTTTGGAAGGATAGTCCGTTGTCGGACACGATAACCTTAACGAATGGGAATCTATTGATGAATTTTTGGAGAGCTCCTAAAACCTCGACAGTTGATAGGTCTGTTGTGAGCTCGACGTGGACTAGACGTGTGATTGCGCACGTAAAGAGAAGAATGTATCCTTTTGCGATTTCTCCTGATTCCTTCTTATATCGTATCGGACCTGCGAAGTCGCAACCGGTGTGCGTGAATGGAGGGGCTTCCTCGATTCGGAAGCTTGGTAGCGATGCCACCGGCAGTGAGCCTGACTCACTGTGAAAAATCTTGCAGACCGCGCACGATTTAATTGTTTGCCTCGCGACTTTTCTTGCGTGGATGACGAGGAAATCTTTTCTGAGCTCGTGAAGGGTTGCTGCTATGCCGCCTGTGTGGAGGCATTCGCGTTCGTGAATGCCTCGTACGATAAGCTTCGTTAGATTGCTTTCCGATGGCAGGATAATCGGGCATTTCTGTCCGTCTGACAAGTTTTTCGATCGGATCAGACGGGTTTTGCATCTTATGAGTCCGTCTTGATCCATGAAGGGATTGTATTGGAATAACGGGCTTGCAGTCTTGATTTTTTTGCAGAGCGATTTCACTTCTTCCTCGAAGTGTGTTCTTTGAATGGTTTTGATTAGTTGTAGCCTAGCTACAATCATTTCTTCTGTTTCGATGATTTTCGCGTTTCTATCTTCTGGAGATTTTGGAGTTGCGATTTGGCGGCTCGCGCATCTTCCTCTGGCTTTTTGAGCTTTGTTTTTCAACCGGTTCATGAATGCTTGGTACCTAATCGTTTTATTCCATGACGAGAAGGTTTCTGCAAAGTCGATGGGTTCTTTCGTTTGCTTTTTCGTGTTCGCGAGAAGGCAACTTGAGATCGTCGGTTTCCTTTCCGTTTCGAAGCTCTGAGCTGTCTTGCTGGTCGGACATTCGAGACCTGGAGGAGATGGGATTTCTTCTTTGTTTTTCAGCCAAGCTGGGCCTTCGAGCCACAATTTGCTCTGCTTCTGTTCTGAAATGTCCGATGTCGTTCGTGAAATTAGGTCGGCCGGATTCAGGCTCGTGTTCACATATTTGAATCTCGCTTCTCCGATGAGAGTGTGGATGCGACGAATTCTGTTTGCCACATATGCTTTCCACTTCTCGGGTTTTGAATTGACCCAACCTAGGACGCTGGCGTTGTCGCAGAAGAGGTGCCATGAGTCTATCTTGAAGTCTAGATTTTTCTTCAGGAGATCGAGCATTCTCGCTCCTAAGAGGCCTCCGAGAAGTTCGAGTCGGTGGACCGACATTGGCTTGACCGGGGCGACTCTCGACTTCGCCATGAGGAAATGAATTTTTGGCTCCGAGCCCTGAGTGAATTCGCGAAGATAGCAAACTGCTCCGTAGGCTTGGAGACTCGCATCGGTGAAAATGAATACTTGTTTGCTGGTGTTCTTCGACTGTGTTGAAATCAGAAGCCGTGGGATCGAGAATGTTCTTGTTCTTTTGAGGGGATCCACTGCTTCTTTGTATTTTCGTCGTTGAGACTTGCCTTATTCAAACACCTGCTTGACGCGTCTTTAACGATTCTGGTTTTTATTTTCAGGGATGCGTTTGGATCTGGCTTGAAAATTGTTTGAAGTGGTAGATAGTGAGCCAATTGATTGCGTTTTCTTGGCTGCGCTTCTTCCACGAATCCTGCGTTGATGCAAGCTTGTATCTCCATGTCTGCAGCCCTGAGCTTGACCGGTTCTTTGACGAGTTTGCCTAGCAGGGATTTGAGTCTGGAGAGTGATAGCTTTTCGTTATCGCCCAGGGTTCTGACGTTATCTTTGAAAGGTAGATGGATTTTGTATTCTCCCGTGGGTTCTCGGACTGTTGTTCTTTTGAAGTTTTCGGCAAGCGCTCGAGCCAGTTCGTCTTCCTCCTCTTTTGTGTCGTCGTCGTCGTCCTCAAAGCCGGCTTCGCTCGATTTCCAGAGCCACCTGATGTCTTCTAGGGTCTGAGATTTGTTTTTGACTTTTGATTCGTCAAACCCCTCGTCGAGTAACTCTACTGGTTCTTGATTGTCGGCGGTGGTGATGTTCGGAACTGGTGCTGCTGCTTGTACGATTTCGAACCCGCAGAAGCCTGACATTGCGCTCGGACTCTGTGATTTGTCTAGAGTGCCGCCGCAGATCCAGCCGAATAGCGATTCGAAGGCGAAAATGTGTTGAATATATGTAGTGTTTCAACCAGCTCAAAGTCTAGGTAGATTAGTAACTGCTGACAGTGCTAGGATAGTCGAACATCGCGCCACCTGAGAGAGTGAAACGCAGACTGAACTATCTGAATAAAAGCAGCCTGTGCTAGCGACTACGTACGCACTTGGCAATGTAACACCGAAACTCTGCTAGTCGTCATTTCACCCCTCTAGTTGACCAACCTTCAAGCCCCTCGTAGCCTCCTCAATTATCAACAAAATGTTCCCAACTGTTTTTGGGTTTTCGAAATCGATTTGTGCTATCGTCTCGGATCCCAGTAGGATGTCCACCCATTCCAAGCCCTTTCCGTCGGTGTTGTCGGCCATCGGGCCTAACCCGAGATCTTGATTCATGATTGGGAATCTCGCTCTGGTCATGCACTTTAGTTCGATGGCTTTGACGTGAAGAACTTTTCCCGGTTTCTGTCTGCTGTAGAGCGATATCTGGTGTACTCCGCAGTTGACGACGTTGGTGACCCGGCCGCCTGCTGTGGAAATTGCCATATCCACGTGAGCTTCTGGAATTGAACCTAGCTTCTGAATCAGAGTATGGGTCACATGGGAGGATTGGGAACCTGGGTCTATGAGTATACGACAGAGGATTTTTTTTATCTCCAACCATTGCGTGGACATGAGCGGTCCAGAGATATGTTGAGCTCTCCTGGAGATCTGGTTTCATGTTCATGAGAGCGACAGTTGTTTTTTGCTCGTTGACGTTCACTGGCGCTTTACTGCAAATAATCGAATAGTGTTTCCCCTTGCAGAATCGGCACAGGTGTTTGAACGACTGCTTGCAATTTTTGGCTTCATGGTTGAGCTTCAGGCATTTGAGGCACGCGTTGTTCGCGATGCACCTTTCTTTGCGTTCCTGTGCCGAGAGTGCTGCTGAGCATCTGAAGGAAGGATGGTCTGCCTCACAGAGAACGCAGCTTTGTTTTCTCGGTGGTTCTTTCGGTACTGATCTGCTCGGGGTCGCCGATTGGGCTGAGGCTACGTGAAAGTTATTCGACGTGTTCTTGTACGTCGACTTGTAGCTTGAGTTGTTGTTAGAAGAAAAATTCCTTTTTTCTGACTGTCTGCTGTTGTGGTCATCACGACTGTTGTGAGCTTGATGACTTGAGCTGGTTTGCCGTGTGTTGAAGGGCGGTTTCTTTCCGCCGTTAGCGTCTCGATGATGCTAGACTCTAACTCTAGGAATGATATTAATGCTTCGAGTTTGCTTGTGAACGTATTCTCGTATTTATCCCTGTACGTTTCTAGAAATTTGACCCGTGTATTCCACCCCAGTTTATCGACTATCTTGTTAGCGTATGCAGGTGTGAGTGTTATGTACGTGTCTCCTAGAGAAATTAGGGCGAGAATATGCTGAGAGATCGAATTTACGAAACGGGGTAACTTATCGTTGCGGATTTCACCTCCAGACGACAGGATCTGGTCCATGGCACGGAGGTGGCTGTCCTTCGCTAGACTTTCCCTTCCGAACTGCTTCTCCAGCAGCTGTTTCATTGGCAGATAATTTTCGGCTCTCAGGTTCAGGTGCTTGATGCTGTGGTAGGCTCTCCCGAGGCAGCACTCATGAAGCAGGATGATCTTTTGAAGATCGGAGATTTGACGTTCATGGACGAAGGTGTTGAATGTGTCCATGAATTTTCGGAATTCCTTCACGTCGCCGCTGAACTTTGGGAGTTTGAAGTTTTTTGATAGTTTCGAAAGAAAGTTTTCCGGGTTTTCTGGTGGTCGTCTTGGACTCCAGCCCGCCAGGGCCTGACCCGAGCGGCTTTGTGAATCGCTGGGTAGAAGACTGGGAGGCACTTCGGTTACGGATGCTCGAGCTTGTAGTGCTTGGCTCCCGTCTGCGGAAGTTTTCGTAATGGTCAGAGAGAGCGGTGCGTTCCGCCGAATCTCTGGCTCCGATTCGCTCGTTAGTGGCTGGGCTTGGTTCGGGGTTGACGATTGCCATTCTCGATGGCTTGACGTTTGCAGCTCCAGAGGTGTGTGGGTCGGCAGTCCCGGTTGTGAGTGTTGATTGAGTCGGGAACCGAACGTCGGTTCCGTCATTGTTGAAAGACGGTTGTTGACCACGAACGATCTGAGTTCGCTGAGGTAACTGATGCAGTTTGCTAGTTCCTCTTCAATCGAGATGAAGTCGTTTAGTGGAGCCTCAATGCCTAGTTCTTGAGCTATGTCGACCATTTCGGTTGTTAACTCTTCCCACTGAGGGACTATTTTGTTGAGGAGGTCTCTCAGGTAGTCGGCTGTGCGAACTGCGTTTCTTGGGTCGAGGTTCTCGCTATAGAATGAGTTGGCTTTGGTTGTGTGGGCCTTCACTCTAGTTTTGAGGTATCTAAATCTTCCCTCAAGCGTTTTCCACCTCGTCGCAGGATTCATCGGAACAGGAATCGGTTCTGGATTGACGATGGGAACCGAGTTTCCGCTGACCCCTGAGGTGTTTCGAACCGATGCCGACCTGTTGCTGGGCATTCCGACTTGGAGTGTTGCGTCGTGGGCACTCAACTCCTCGTCTTGTGGCGGAGGCGTTTTCGGAATCGGTGGTGGGACTTCCTCGGTTGTGGGCAGGGTATCTATCGTGCTGGTGGCGGATGTTCTCGTCTCCACCGGGGCTGTGCCTAGTCGAGGAGATTCGTTTTCGTTTGTTTGAACACAGGCTTCGTTTTCGAGTTGTTCATCGTTGGGGATGTAGATCGCTGAGTTCAGCAGCTCCTCGATTTCTGGGTTCTTTTGTTCCTCAGTTTCCGAGTTGTCGCTCGAGTTCTGGGACATTTCGTATGTGCACGAGTTCGGTCACCTAATAACCGGTGCTTGCTCGAATCTTCGTTGGCTGCGGAAGCTCTATTCTGGGGGTGATCAGTTCCCGATGAATGCTCGCTATTCCGGGGAGCCCTGGTGCTGACGAGGCGTTGGGTGCCTGAGCACTCACGAAATTGAGTTCGGGGTCGGGTGACTTTCTGGTACTGCACTTGGTCACTGTGTTACGGTACGTCGGGGACGTTAGGCCTAACCGTACTGACCGGATGATGGGTGAAGCGAAGTGGACGCACTTGATGCTTTTCACTGATGCCGATTGGATTCGGACTTGGGTTCTGTTTTCTTCTGACACCAAAATGTGGCGGACGAACTATGGGAAAGTGAAGACACAAGGGTGACACTTGAAGTTCGATCCGAGCACGGGGCTTGACGCGACACTAGGATTCGGAAAGCGTAATCGAAGATATCTGTCAAAAGTCTCGGAGACGCGAAGTCCCTGAGACTTGGGTTCGAATGGAGTTGACTGGTAGCTTTCCAGATGGTAACTCACTGAGGGATTAGGATTGTACGCAGAAGGCGTCGTACACTGCTTCCGTGTTGAGAGGTTTTTTTGTATACTAGTTGTCTTCTGCTAAAATTCGCGTGCCGTCAGGCTGATGGCCTGCGACGACGCCGAGATGTTTTGCAGCGCACGAGAGAAGCGTGCGGCCTGACCGCCAGTCGGCTCGGCAGGCGCAGCTGATCTATGACGTCACTCGGAAGGAGTGGCGGCCGCTTTGGAGACGTCACGCCGTGTGCCCCGCGCTGGACTCGGATTTATTATTTTCGTGCCGGCCTGGTTTGGGTCGGTCGACGAGATGACTTGATATAAGAATAAAAATATAATAATACACTCAGATGCTGATTTCTTTGTTCCTGGCTACCCCGATGGCATTCGTCTCTCGTGTGAGTGTGTGTTTATGTGGCGACTGTGAGTGGGTGAGCTTACTCTAGGCACAACGGAGCCTCCGTTTGCCACAACTGCTACCCGGAGAATATTGAGATTTCAGAAAAACACTGCGTCATTCCTCTCCAAAATCTTTTGGAACACACCGCAAAGAGGGTGCTCCTGTCTCACGCGGATGATGTCTTGAGCAGCATGGATCGTGAGTCAACCCTGGTGCTGAAATGGGACTGTGACGGGTCTTCCGGGCACAGTGAATACAAACAGCCGTTCTCAGACCCAACAACCTCAGATTCGAGTATCTTCATGACCTCTGTAGTACCCCTGAGACTCCAGGCTAGAAATTGTTCGACTGTTATTTGGGAGAACCCAACCCAACGCATTCTTCGACGCGGTTTTGTAGGCCAGTGAGGTTCGAGTTGACAAAGGAAACAGCATCGGTGATAACGACTGAAATTGACCGAGTTCAGAAAGAAATAGGCGATCTGAATGTTAGTATCGTGGAAATCGGAGGCATTTCTTTTCACTTAAAATTCGAAATGATCTGCTCAATGATCGACGGAAAAATCCTTCAAACAATGAATAGCACGCCATCAATGGCTACCTGTTCAATATGTCAAGCGAAGCCGAGCGAAATGAACAAACTGGAAATGATGTATCGGAGAGCGACACCCCCTCCATCGCAACACATTTCCATGTCGCCGTTGCATGCGCGAATCGAAACGATGGAGCTTCTTCTCCACGTTTCATATAATCTAGGGTTCAAACAATGGCAAGCAGTTGGAGACGAATTGAAGACACTTAAGGCTCAGACTAAGACGAAGATCCAGACGAAATTCAGAGAATCCCTCGGTTCAAACGTGGACATGGTGCGACAAGGTAGGGGAACATCTAATGATGGAAATACGTCGAGGCGGTTCTTCGCGGAACCCGCTGTAACCGCTGAGATCACCGAGCTTGATGAGACGTTGATTCGCCGATTCCGAACAATTCTCAATGCTATAAATTGCAATCGGCTGCTAGATGTCGGAAAGTTCGAACATTATTGCAAGGAAACAGCCGAGCTGTACGTCAAAACATATCGGTGGTACCCGATGTCGAACACGGTGCACAAAATCCTCGTGCACGGTCCTTCCATCGTTGCATCAGCCTTGCCTTTCCCGATCGGCTCCCTCGGCGAGGAAGCCCAAGAAGCTCAGAACAAAATATACCGCGAGCATCGTCTTCATCATGCTCGAAAAATATCACGTTCAGCCATCAATGAAGATGTTTTGCACAGTATGCTAGCGTTCTCAGATCCATATATAAAAGTGTTTCGGGAGATCCCGAAATCTAGATCAGGAGCTCCGATAGACGATGAGTTGAAGAGCTTGCTGCTGTCTTCGGAGAGCGATACACCAGACTAATCTCTCCTAATAAGCTATCAGCGCAAAAATACATGCATTAAATAATGTGGATTTTTCACTTTTGGGTTGATTCCACGAACTTTTCCGATCTTTTCGCTCGAACTCTGGTGCCGCAAATTAGCGCAACCTGAAATATGTTCCAGAGTCTTTGTTTCCAGTCTACGCAACAGAGAAACCTCACCTGAAGGTAGCGGGCAGCTGCGATCGCCCGTTCTTGGAATTTCCATGTCAAAAATCGCTTGAAAAAGCGGTAGAATCAGATTTTGATCGGTCAAATTAGGTGTACTCCCTGTGATATCGCGTTTTGTGACCCTACTTCATGCTCAGAAATCGAATCGGACGGGATCGGCCTCGAAATACCGGAGGAAATATTTTTGTCCGCCGCTGACCCACTGTGCGCCCGTGGCCGCAGATCGTCACGGCGAGGCACGCCGCCGCTTGTTTTTCAGCCCGCCGCCGCCGCCGTCGATTCAACCCGTGGCGCACAGCTCTGTTCCAAGCGGATTTACAATTCCGATTAAAAATCCGACTCTACTTTAGGCCATTTTCGGAGTGTATGGAGGTGATTTCGAGGCCGGTCTGACCATTCTTTTGGAAGTCTATGGTGGTGAATCTCAAACAACAAGGATTGAAGCTCATCAGCCTCGAACGAAGAATCCACCAAACGTACCTTGATACTCTGGGACGGCTACGCGAGACTTTAGAACGAACATCGTGGGTAGCCAACACGGCCGATATTTGGTCGGGCACAAACGGAACTTTTTGGGAATGACAGTCCATTGGATAGACGAAGACTACAATCGACAATGGGCAGCATTGGCTTGCCGCAGATTCCATGGATGTCATTCTTTCGACATGGTCGCCGGTCTAGTTCAGGATATTCACATCTCGTTTGAACTGCCATATGAGAAAATCGCAGCAACTGTGATGAAAAACGGCTTTCTACGGGGAGTTGCTCCCGACACTCCTGATCATAAAAAACAGCTCATCGAAGTGGCCGGATCGAGCCTTGGAAATTGTCTTCCGATGGTCGTCGGGTACGTCGGGTATCAGTGAGATAAACCAACAATATCTCCTGCGCATCTTCGCTGAACTCATTCGTTAAGAGCTGGTGACGGCCATGCCCGTGGTGAGCCAACCCCTCGCGGTGGATCCTTACTACAATTTCGGCAGCATTATCGACAGGATTCCCCGATGAAGCAGACACCATCCTGAAGAGGTATCTCAATGAGCCGCAAAATAGCCCCGCAATACCGAAGGGGTATCCGCAGATTGATCGTATCTTCCGGCACTACAACACGCCACCTCCGTCGAGTGCTAAAGTCGAGCGCATATTTTCCTACGCGACCATGATAAATGCACCGCGTAACAATCGACTGAGTCATGAGAAGTTTGAACAACGAGTGGTCCTGCGAGTGAACAGTTCTTTGCTGTATTTCAGTGCATAACAACTCAATCTCTAAGAATCATCTCAATAAAGAAATGCTTCGAAGTTTGAGAGCTGGTCGTGCTTTTAGTACCTATATCGATTTATTCTTCAGTTGGAACAAAGCTAGCTTGAGGTTTCAATTGTTAACTAGAATGCCATCGGCAAGGTTGAAAGATCTCGCGTAGCTTTCCCCGGCAGTCCGAGTCAACGTTTCTTGATTGAAGACTTTCTTGATTTCAGATTGAACTTTCCATCAATGATGGTTGGGATCTTCGGCGCGGCGCCGGCCTCTGGACACTTAGTCAGACCGGCCCTGCGTTCCCTTAAGTGTTGCACGACTAAGTCCACCGTGCGCCATCTCATACGACCCGCAGGCAGCTCGAAATGAATTCCAGTAAAGTCGGATTTACAATCGGATTTGTGAATAAACTGGGATTCATAGTTATAGTTATGACTCCACTCGTATTCACAAACGGATGAATCCGGGTGGAGTCATAACTGATAAGTAATTCAAGGGAGATGTCGAATTCTTTACAACATGTTTCATGAGTTCAAGGGAGTTACTGGTCTTATCTTCGAGAACGCACTGACGACACATGACCGTCGTCATTTGGATGAGAAAGGAATGAAAATAAAAAAAGAGAGAGTGTAGCTACCTTGCCGAAAGCACGCGTCTTCCTTTTCCTTCGCAAAAACTACGCAAGTTTCGGGCACGATAATTCTCCGAAACTTATCAATAACTATGACTATGACCATCCCCCATCCCGGCGAGAAGTATGATCTGTCCGGCCCCGAAATCACCTCCATCGACTCTGAAAAGTATGGTCTGATCGGCCCCGAAATCACCTCCATAGACTCCGAGAAGTATGGTCTGATCGGCCCCGAAACCACCTCGAAGAGACTGCATCGAGGATTGCACCTAGAGCGAGGGCGGGGACGAGCCCGAAGCCGGGGACAGACCGGAGGCAGAGGGCGGACCCAACCATAGATAGCAAACCGGCTCTCCTTTGAAGCAAAGTCTTAACTGACGGCCGGGGGAGAGCTGCGTCAATATATTGTACATTTTCGTACACAGTTATAACTAGAGTGCGTAGGTTCATGTATTTTGCATGTGAGGGCATATTTCGGGATTTTCACAGCCCAAATGTATAAATTGAGCATCAGGGCTCGAAAATGCATAAATTGAGCGTCGAGGCTTGAAAATGCATAAATTCCTGCGATCGCCTCATGAAATCCTGAGCATTTATGAGAATTTCAGCCAAGAATGCAGTTCAGAGAATCCGCAATATTATCAAATCGCTTCTAGGCATAGCGTCAGGTTTTGATTCTCGCGCTGCTCAAGCTCTTTGAGCGGCAGTCTGACGCTGAGCTTTCAACAGAGCGCACGTTCGTGCATCTGAGCAACGTGCGCGTGGACACATCTTTAACGAGAGAGAGCACGCCTTCGTACAACCGGGAAAACGAGGCGCGCGGGCAACCAAGTCACGGAAGTTCTCGGTTTTTCATTGAGTCTCCGGACTTCCGGACATATTTTCACCATATCCGTGCATATTTCGACCCCTTCCGCCGCATATTTGCATGCATATTTCGACCTCCCCCACTGCATATTTGCATACATATTTCCGATTTTTATTTTGCATGAACATACGCACTCTAGTTATAACTAGGACCCGAAACTTTATGCATATTGCATATGCAAAACATGCAATTGCATACGTAGTATGCAGTCGCATATGCAGGTGTGTATTAATGAGGCAAAATGCGGTTTGTGTAGGCATATTCTCTGCATATTCTGCATATCGCGCTCATATTACCTGCATATGGATTGCATATTTCCTTGCATGTCGCGCGAATATTACGTGCATATCGCGCGAATATTACGTGCATATCGCGCGCATATTCCCGTGCATATCGCTTGCATATTTCCGTGCATAAAGTTTCGGGCCCTAGTTATGACTATGACTCATGCCCATACACGCTCAGAATCAGGATCCACTACCGGACGCGGCAGACCTACAACAACAACCCAGTCAGGCCGAAGAAGCGGAACAAGCTCTCGGGCAGTACGGACTTGCAGAGGTGACGAAAACTCCTACGAACATCACTCCGCACTCGGTCGCTATTATCATAACCCAGACGAAGTGGCCCACGATGTAGTCTGGCCGCAGAGTTGAACACACAACAAGAATTCAGCGATAACTCGCTACCCGCCTAACCGTAAAGAACCCAAGAATTTTGGAGGGAATCGCTAGTGTAGGGAGTGTGGCAAATCCTACCTGCCGGTACCCAGAAAGGAAAACACTATTTGAATCGTCTAGTTTCAAAAGGGCCTATGTCCATTTTGGTTGACGGGCTTGAAGAATCTCTGGAACCTCCATTTCGAGTCGTAGGAAACTTTCACGATTATTCTCTGGAAGACAGCGATTTTGGCTTATTAATGATGCCTTCTCGAACCTCCCTCGATCCAATTTGCCAATGCAGGAGAATCTTCGAGACCTTCAACCAAAATGGACTTGGGCCCTTTTGAAACTGGACGATTCAATTGTAAGTGACAGCGTACGGGCCGCGGTCGCCTTTCAAGCCAGAGGTGCATGATTGCACTAGATATCTCGCATCTTGACCGTCCTTGCGGAACGGCCGCCTGAGGGGTCAGTGCCAGTTATTGGAACCCTACTAGCAGTCGGCAGGACAATCGTAGTTTTGAATCAACCACTGAAGGAATAATTAGAAACAGTGGAGCACAGATTTGGTCTACTGAAAAGTGACTGCAAGTCAGGGAACCCGATAATATAGAGGCGAACTGCGTACAGTACAACGAGTAACACAACAGTCAATTTATTAAGACGAGCTCAAGGTTCATAAAAAGGCTGTCACATCGGGACTCCCGTGGTTCGAAATCGAGTGCAAGGTTTCCAATTGAAGAGCTGAGATCCAAAGTGGCACAACTCCATTTTTTCCGATTCGGAGTTTTTTGTCGAATCGTGTAGATTTCAATGCCGCGCGATACGGTAAACAAAAATCACCCTCAGCGCACGTCTCATTTACAATCTATATTGGGCTAGAAATAGAGTCGAAATCCAAAGTGGCACATCTCCAATTTTCATCGAGATCCAAAACGGCACATCTCCAATTTCTCACCGCAGTCGGATCGCATCAGCTGAATTTCTTGATGAACGCTTTCCATACTCGAAACACGATGCTCCGGAAGACGACACGGGAGATTATCACAAAATATGAACTAATTGTCGAGTCTCACTTCTCTTACTCAAAATGTCTCTCGTGACATCGGTTATCGTCAGACTTTCTAATCTAACTTCCGTCAGCGACTAGATACCAGCCCTACTACAACCAACTCGTTCCATCGCAGTAGAAGTTCGTTTGATCATTCTATTCGAGTTGATTTTAGAATGAGTTCCGACGACGAAAGTCAGCCCGTGAGGCCAAGTGATTCCGGTGCCGCCCGGACACGTGTTCGACGTCCCAAGTATTGGAAACGAAATTTGGAGAAGGCTCAGGTAATCAGAAGTGATGGTTCAAGTCCTTCAATTGCATGTGCGCATGAAGGCGATCACTGGTGCCGAGTGCGTCAGCTTACTCAGGGGGACATCGACACCCATCATGGAACATTGTACGCGCAAGATTCGAAGCCGCTACAAGACGCCTACATAACGAAATACATCGACATCAAGGAAGTGGCGAGGCGCCGAGGAAAAGTTGGTGCTTTTGAACGTGACTATTCTACGGAGTACTATCTTATGAGGTACGATGGAGCAAAGATCCGTGTATGTTTCGAAAGCTTCTGTGGAATTTTGCGGGTCTCGAAGCGACGTGTACAGCGCCTGGCAGCGTACTTGAAGTCGACAGGCTGTGCTCGACCCGAGAATCGAGGTGGTCAGAGAACCTTTCCCGCGGTTGACGCAATCCGAGAAGCTGTGAGAGCGCATATAGAGAGTTTCACATGCGTCTCAAGTCNTAATATCGCATTCCCGAGTCTTTTTCTTTGTTACATGGTTGCCTCCGCCTCTCGTTAGAATCTTCCAATATCTAGCGGATAGAGTAGCTGAATAGGTCTCCGAAGAGTCTTTCCGTTTGTTAGTTTGACCATGCAGGTTCGTCTCCGTCTATCGGACCCCTCTTGACCGCATAAAGACTGCACTCGCGCCATCGGCCAATATGACCGAGACGGTGCTGGGTCGTCTAGCAGCACAACATCTCCGTTTTGAATCGCACTTCTTCTAATCGGCCTATTCTTTTATTGCTGTTCTCAATTGCAGCAAATATTCTCGTCGAAATCGGTGCCAGAACTCGTTCATGACTTCTTCTACGAGGTCCCTCAACTCCGGCAACGCCGGCTGAACTTGTATACCGTATATTAGATCAGATGCCCGCAACGGTAGCATTTCGAGTGGGCGCGCATACCTTGCAACCCGTCAATGCCTTTCTCGCTGCTCTGCGAGCCCTGATTATTAGAAATCTCGTTCTCATTCTTTGCGAAATTCCCGGGATGCTGCCTGCATGCATGCAGACTTTTTCATGGAGGAAGAGAATGTTTAGATCGACTAGATCATTTTCTCCTGGTGAAATAATTGGGTTGACCGTTTCTGATTCCTTATTCTCCATGTTCGCGAGTCTCGATTTACGCCGGATGAGACCGTCGTCGTCGAAGAACGGATTGAATTGATACAATTCGCTTTTCTTTGAAACATTCCCTAGCCTTGACTTCCATTTTTCGGGGAAGCTATTTTTCTGAATATGTATTCCTCAGAATAATTTTTTCTGCCTCCTTTTATTTCTCTGGAGAAATTGTGGTCACCCACCGCGGCTTCGGACTCTTGATTGAACCTTTCAGTCGATTGATGTATGCCATCCCCCTAACTGTCTTCGGCCACGAACTGTTTCGAATCCAGACCTTGATGCTCGCATCAGAGATTGGGTTGTTGAGCAGAGAGCACGTAACCGAGCAGTACAAGTTCGTGATGTGCAAATCAAAGCTCTCGAGTTAGCGTCCGAATACGGCGAGGACTTCTCGAAAAAATTCAAAGCATCAGACCAATGGGCTCAGATGTTCATGAGACGAAATTCCTTGAGTGTACGAAGAAGAACGAGCGTGGGACAGCCGCTACCGAAAGACTTCGTGGAGAAACTCTTGAATTTCCGCGAATTTGTCCAGCGCGAGGCTATATCCATTCCACCATTTGGGAATGGATATAGCCTCGAATACGAATCGGGAACGTTGACGAAGTCCCCGTACCGTTTGATATCGTTGCGGGTAGAACTGGAGCTGAAAGCGTGAAAATCGATAGCACGGGGAATGAGAAAAGTAACTTCACAGTTGTTGTTCTCGGTATTCTGGCCTCCGGCGAAAAGCTCCCGCCGATGATCATTTTCAAAAAGAAACTTGTCCCAAAGGTCCGCTTCCCCGATGGAGTCATCGTGAAGACAAATCAAAAAAGCTGGATGACGGAATCGCTGATGGTGGAATGGCTCAGAGAAGCGTGGGCTATTAGAGATCACCAGAATGCCGATCCGGAGAAATCTCTCCTAATCATGGACTCGGCAAGATGCCATCTTACGGACCGAGTGAAACAGGAGGTCAAAGCTCATTCGAAAATAGCGGTGATTCCCGGAGGTTTGACAAAGTATTGTCAGCCTCTTGATGTATGCGTAAACAAAGTGTTTAAGGATAATTTGCGACCCTCTGGATCGCCGATGACTCGAAAGCAACCTTCACGAAGTCCGGTCGAGGGAAGCGAATGGGATACGATGTTGTGGCTCAGACCGTCAAACAAGCTCTCGACGATGTTTCACCTGAGATCGTCAAAAAAGGCTTTTCAAAAGCTCTCGATCCCGCGAACTGCGACGATGATTCATTCTGTGATCAGATAGACATTGTTGATATGGACGATGTTGAGAAATGCGATGCCGATGAGGAGTGCTCCACCGCGAATAGTCAACAAGAATCAATTCAAGATGACCGATCTTGCTAGTATCGAATTTGATTCCGAGGGTTCGATCACCAGCAATCGTCTCAAATTCATTTTCGATGACAGCGATTCTGACCGTAGCGGAAACTTTGCCTCAGTATCAGGAGTCGGCCATTTGATTTTTGATTTTGATTTTTAAAATGGTTTATTTTTGGAACTGCAGTCAAAGACGCTTATGTTCTCAATATAAAGAAATAGGTAAAAGTAAAAAAAAAAATAATAGTAACTTCACAACCCCTTAAGATCTACATAACATTAAGATTTGCCTAAATACTGCTCAGTACGGTGAATTCGGCCCTTCATCTCACCGCGGAATTTACGGACTGTTTCGACCCCACGACTCTCACTTGGAATTGAACTCCACACTGACGGTAAACGATACAACAGCGATTGATGCACGAACTCGTGTGTCGAGCGAGGTACCACGAACGTCGTCTGTCTGCGATGCGAGCGGTAATCATTCTCCTTGATTTGAAAACAGATGTCCTCCGGCACAACTCCTTTGACACACTTGAAGGCGAGAAGTGCGGTTTCGAGGTGACACAATTCCTCCACCCTGAGGAGACCCTCTCGCTTGATGATTTCACTGACCGACTGATAGCGTCTGAGTCCTGTGATCGCTCGGATTCCGTCGTTCAGTATGATCTGCGCCTTTCGCTGCGCATTCCGGTATCCACCTCCCCATATGACAACCCCGTAGGCGAGTATTGGCACCAACAGAGCAACGTAGACAACTTTTAAGCCGCTCCGCGGCACCCCTACCTCTCTCAGCTTCCGTAGCGCGGCTACGACGGCGTAGCATTTTGGTGTAATAGCTTCAACATGTGACATCCATCTCATTCCCTCATCCAGCGTGAATCCAAGGCATCTCACCGTCTTCGAGAGTTGCAGCACCTCCCCGAAAAGAACGACCCTCGGGGGCGGCAGTGGGCGACCATTTGAGCGGAAGAGCATCACTTCCGTCTTTTTCGAATTTACCTTCAATCCGAAACGTTCGAAAACCTTGATGACAGTCTCCACTCCACTCATTGCACACTCCACATCATACTGCAGTCTCGTCGGGTCGCAGTCGAATAGCAACGAGGTATCATCAGCGTAACACGTGGTTTTGCCGAGCTTCTTTTCACGAATGTCCAGCAGCACAAAGTTCATCAGGATACCAAAAGCGAACGGTCCAATTATCGAACCCTGTGCTGCTCCCAGATTGATGCTGACCCATGGCGATTCGATCTCCCCTAGCCCCACTGCCTGGCGTCTGTCAACCAGATACGAGCGAAACCATGTGACAACTTGCGGAGTGCAACCAACGCACTCCAGCAGCTGTAAAAAGTAGTCGATGTTGAGGCAGTTAAAGGCAGCTGCCACGTCCAAGAAGACTCCAACTTTTGGTTCGGCCCCTGTGGCTTCACCTTTTTCTGGTCGCTGTTTGCCGCTTCTAGTGAGGTATCGCCAACGTTCCTCTTTTTCCCCGCTCCCTGTGGGCGGGAGGGGTTCTGAGGTTGTTGCCGATCCCCCACGGCTTTTTCCAGCTTCCCGGGGTTCTGTTTAGCTGGGAGGCCCGGGCACCCTTTGTGGGGTCCGGGGTAGCCGGAGGGGGCATAGCCTGTCGAGTGTCTGTGGAGGTTGAAGGCACCTCCTCCTCGACTCTATTCCCTTTCGGTTCCGACTTCCCACTCGCCAGCTGCATCGCGCTTTCTGACAAGATCTTGTCGATCTCTGCCGGAGTCAGGTTGAGGCCTTCACCTATTCGGCGACTTAGCCTAACCGTCGCTTCGACAGTCCCGGTTTTACTCCAGCCCCCGTCTGTGGGCGACGGGTAGCGTTCGGAGATATACCTGAGATCGATCGTCTCGATCTTGTCTTTCAGCGCTGT
>JAJSRV010000053.1:396746-411270 GCA_021527715.1 Neoseiulus cucumeris | reverse complement strand
CCATTAAGTTAATCAAATAAAATCAAGATCGTGTGGTTTCTAGGAACGAAGCCCCTCGCAAGAGACCTGCTCGTAATGAGAATTTCGTCGAAACCACAAGCTCCCTGTGAAGCTCCGCGCCAATGAACCCCACAGCTCCGACAGAATTCTCCCTTCAGAGGGTGCGCTTGTGGTGGGACCCGAATCGATGTTTTCTGCTGGGCTTCGCCGATTTCACATCTCTCTATCGATTTCCGTTTCTAGTTCAAATCCCGTTGCAATGAGAAGTTATCAATATACCAGGTCTATGAGGATGACATGAGACACTTTTTGAGACGCTTGCCATTCCCACAGCTTTGAAGGACTCACTGAGAATGATTGGCACATTTGGAGGGATTCGAGAAGACTGCTGGAGTTATGGGAAAATGAGACCCGAAGGATTTGCTGAGGAAACTCGCCCCTGAATCAGGGTTGTGTGATTGTGTATATATATAAATCACACAAGAATCAATAAAACCATGAACCATCAACCATGAAGGTAGCGAGCTGGTTCTGGTGTCGTTCGAACGCTGACTCTTCTGGCTACGAAAGCAGCTCGCTGTCTCACTTCTCGACGATTTGAGAGCACTTTTTTTTCGGCGGATATTTGAAGTTCTTTTCTTCCACTGCCTCGTGGTGTGGCTTGTCATCTCCAGAGAAGGATTTCCGTCGAGTCCCAGTCGATTCAGTGTTTCCTCCTCCCAGTGATATGCTTCATTGCACTCCCAGATGACATGGCTCAGGGTTTCCGGGTATACTCCACGTTTGACACATGTTGGTTCTAGATCCGGCTCGGAGTTGTTCCTCACCTTCCTGGTTCTCAGCATTCCTGCACGGCTCAGAGCGATTTTAGGGCGCTTTTCACTATCGACTCCCCTCTCGGTGAGTATGAAGTGACACATTTCTTCGAAAAGTCAAAAAGTGCTCTCAAATCGTCGCGTTACGTCGTGGAACGCTCAACGCTGGAAAGCCAAACTGAAGCCGAGATACAGAACTTTGGAATGAAACAAAAATCAGCTTAATTTTCGACAGTAAAGCTGGAATCACCGATGCTCACCCCTGCTGGATATTTTATCGCGAGCTTAGAAAGGACTAAAAAAGCGACGGTAGTCGATTCACATCCTCGGATGAGGAATGAGAAGCATTAGTTACATTCCATTATGTTATACGAGAAGGCGATCGATTCGAGGCGATGTTAGAATAAATGATTACTAGTCGCGGCACTTGCCGTCAGTAAATCTTTCGTAGAGCAGACTTTGATGTTCAGGGATGAGCGGTGATTGGGCTTTCAATTACCAGTTAGTCATTAATTACTTTTCAATCACTAATTGCTAATTGAGTCGATTACTTGGCTCAAGCTGCTAATTTGTAATTGGTAATTAATTACTATATCTGGTTACAACTAACACCACGGGACCGGCGATATCCGTTCGTTACAACGAAAATTCGTAATAACGAGGATTTTTTATATCGGTCTTTATGGCAGGCTGGCTCAACGGGCACGCGAAAATTGTTCGTTGTATCGAGAAATTCGTTGTAAGGGGGTTCTACTTTAATATTCAATTATTTTCTAATTACGTCTCAATTACAATTCGACAAACCTGGAAATCATGGAGCGGCATAAGTGAAATTGCAGTCCCGGTGTCGACCTCCATCGGAATGATGTGTTCGCCAAGTCTGACACTCACATAGATCGGTTGTTTCGAAGTGACGTGATGATATTCATAATCATCGAGGAAATTATTGTTGTAGTTCTTTTTTCGACAGACCTTTCGCAGATGACCGATTGTTCCACAACCTTCACAGACGGCTGACCTGAAACGACAGTTGGAAGCGAGGTGATCCTTATCTCCACATCGACAGCACGTAGAGAAAATTTTCGGAAAATTTGTACTCGCCCGATTTTTCTGCTTCTGGAATGTAGGTCTTGTTGACTTGGGATACGGAGACGGCTTGTGGGAGATTTTCAGAACAGTTTCCGCGCTCAGTGCCGTGCCAGTTGATGCTTGAGCATTGATGAGATTTTGCGCGAGCCCATAAACCTCCGACAGTTGTTTGAAAGTGGTTGTTTTCGTCAGAATGGATTGACGAACTGACTTCGCTTCGAGACCACTGATGAATTGCTCGATGAGATTGCTTTCGAGCTCCGCTGCAGTCCACTTGCAGCCCTCAGTTAGGCCTCGCAGACGGCTTTCGAAATCAGACAAACTCTCACCTGGAGCCTGACGTGTTTTCCGTAACTCGATTCGTGTCGACCATTGATTCTTCTCCGGTTCGAATGCGTAGGACACAATTTCAATGATTTCGTCAAAAGAGTGCTCTTGGGGAGTTATCGCCGGGAAGATCTTGTCATGTAGCCGCCGAAATGCTTTGGGGCCCATGAAAGCCACGATCGCGCGCCGTTGAAAAGTATCATCGGTGACATTCTGGAGAAGTAGGTGATTTTTCAGCCTTGCTCCCATAGCGACCACCTTTCAGAATCCGGTTGAAATTCCGGGAAAACGGCTACCGAGCCGATGGTGTTTGTAGGAGGGACCATGTTTGGAGTAGAACTTCAGGATGATCGGGAACAGGATGACCCTCAAGGATCTGCGAACTTGAAGTGTTCTTTCGAACTGATTGCACTTTTTCACAAATTATTCTCGAAATTCAGACAGCTAATATTTTCAGTTGGCCATCCGTGATATTCCGTTCCCGGATTCCAAGATATTGAAACTTTCAGCTCCATTTCGTCGCCACAAGCCCGGGGATCCACAAGGGTTGTCGGACCGCTCGGAAGAAAAGATGGAAATTAGGTCAGATATCTCGTTTCAGTCGAATTGTTGTGTAAAATATCTGACACTAGCGTACCCTGCCGCGCTCCGCTGCGGCATTAGACCTCTTGCACGCTAACTGTCAGTCTATTGAATAGTTTTCATGTGGGAAACAAAACGCCTGACGGCACGGCTGGATATCTGTCGAGAATCAATAATCATGCGCAATCAGTCGAACAAGAGCAGAATCAAGATAAGGTTTGGAGACCAGCAGCCGAAGTGCAAGCGGAAGTAAGGGAGCAATTAATTCATAGCCAAAATCAATTTGCGTACTATTACAGTGCTACCTCGATTATATCAACCTCGATTATATCAACCCCCATGTATTTCGCCCCGGATTATATTACCTCTTATGACCCAATATGACGCCCACCCAACCCACTGTGCGACCCACTGTGTAACCCACTGTGTTTCCTCTGTGTGGCCGACTCTTCGGCCCATTGCGATCCCACATGACCCACTTCGTAGCTCTCTGTGATGCTCTCTCGATTATATCAACCTCGACATCAATTGGTTGATATAATCGAGGTAGCACTGTAATTGTAAGATGCGAAGCGAAGACCACATTACATTCGATATTCAAAGGGGGATGAAGTAGCGGTGAAGAGGTTACCAGTTCACACGGGACAACCAACTAAGCTACAACCAAATTCATCATCTTCCTCTCAGTAAAAAAATGATATTTTCCTATCAGCTGTGTTAGCGTACATATTCTGTGAGCCAGCATTGCTTTGCGCTCAGCTGTTTTTCGCCGAATTCTGACTCGAGAAAACAAACCACGCTCAAACTGCTCCGGTTTACCAGTGAACTAGTTTATTGTTCAAGACTCTTCGACGAGGCTAGCCTCGTCTAATTCTGAGTTCGACGAGGCTATAGCCTCAGTTGCCTCGGCCTGGCGCCGCCACTGTGTGACAATAAAACACCTTGTGACTTGCTCTTCGTGATTCTATAATTGATTGTATTATAATTCTATTTAAGGGCTAATCTATAGTGAAAAATCCGATATGAGCGAAGCTCGCAGCGTCCAAACGAGGGCCTACCTGGACGGAGGAAACCGCGGGTTTTTCCACTCCCGGGTAGGGCTACAAGATGACATCACTGTCGTCCGGATCCCCGTTGGACAGTTCGCGGACTTCCCTTGTTGGCAATTCTTGAATCTCGGCATCTGCCGCTTCTGGTAATTTCGGCATTTTTCTTGTTTAAGCGAGATATTTCGATGCCTTTTTGTGGTTTTCCGAAAGAAATTCATAACTTCCTCGGTTGACGCCTCGTCACTTTCATTGCTGCTCGGCTCAAAACCTAATAGCTCCGTCTCCCATAGAAAGGAGATGTCCTCTGGATCGAATTACGTGCAACTGACTGCAAATGTGCAGCGACGTGCGAAGCGCGGGTCTGTCGCCAGCAGACGCCCGCCAATCGAGCAGGATTCGGAGATGCGCCGGGCTCTTTTCATTGAACTTGTCCATTATAGATTTTCCATTACATTGTCACTCATTGCAATCTTTTCTACTTATCGGTGATTCCATGAGTAGTACGCTGGCGCGACATGGAAACCTCTTTCCTTGTGATTGCTTTTCCCTGCGACTTCACCAGCGCCCCCAGGGCTCCTCTAGTACTGCACTGACGGCTTCCGTGTGTTCGCCTCAGAACGTGGTGACGTTCCGACTCGTCTCGTAACACATGCGAACAACCGCGACGAAACACTGCCTTTCGTGAACATAAAAGAAAACCCGCAAACGATCAACGCGCTGTCGCGTCCCGCTCCCCAGCACGCCGAGTCTGGGCCTGGGGCGGCCGACCGTCGCGACGCGTCATCGCTCATCGGAACGCGCAACATCATCGGAGCGCTCAGTGACAAGCGGAGCAACTGCATCTCCGAAGTCAAATGTTTTAATCGTTCCGACGCATAGGTACTGGAATATCCCACTGGTGCGGAGTACCGTGGCAATCGCCGCACCGAACAAGGTGATTCAATCTGCAATCACTGTGTCCCACTCGTGGATTCCGGGGCGGACGTGTCCGCAGTCAGCTCATCGTACTTGCGGGGCAAGCAAGTACAAATCAACACCAGGAATTCCACTGAAACTCCGATCTGCCAACCGATCCCATATTTATACGAGAGGATCTTGCTTGGTCCTGATCAAAATCAATAAATGTTTGTCCTTTGCCCCGTATGATTTTGTCGTTATTGACGAACTAGCAACCGATTCAGTTATTGGAGTTGTTTCCTTGCGATTCTATGGGGCCACAATTGATTGCAACCAAAGCACAATCACTTTCAGTAGGCAGAAATACGATCCCGAGTTTCACCAGAGTTAGTGCACATCACGTTCACAGTGAAGTCTTGGAGCTATGCACATAGCGAAAGAGGAGATCAAAGACATCGAACTCTACGCAGCTCATACAACTATTTCAGGAACTCGAACGATCTCGAAAGTAACACTTCTAACAGAGCTTCTAACAGCCGGTGTTGGTTTTTTTCTGCGGAGAATCTTGAACTCATGCGGATCTCGTATTCCCAGCGGTTTTTCAAAGCGGAAAATACGGCATGGTGGAAGTCTGCCTATCAAGCTAAAATAACAATCACTCGAATCTTCTCAAAGAAATGCATTTATTGCTTATAGTTAACTAAATCTCCATAATAAATTGTCGAAGTTTTCACCTTTCCTGTTAGAAGGTTGAGCTCGAGCTCGACGCCTTTCTTCGAAGCAGCTACTGATGCCGTCCGAGCTACGTGGTCGATTGCAACGTTTCGAGGCATCAGAAGCGCGAGGTTACCGGTGAATTTTGTGCAATGTTGGAGGATCGCGTTGTAATCGGGACTCATTCTGTCCAGATCGTAAACTCCAGCGAGGTACGCAGGACCACCCCAAGGTGGACTGCAGATAATGGCGTCGATGGGCGTCTTGAACGAGGATGGATCAAGGTCAAAGAAGTTGCTGACCTTGAATGACATCTTCGTTCGAGCGCCATACAAGTCCGCCATCATCTTCGCGCAGCGCACCTCGGAGGCGTTGATGTCGCTCGCGAAGGCGTGCGATACCTCGTCCATGAGCGCGGCTTGGACGATATTTCCGCCAGCTCCGCAGAACGGATCGAGAATCCGGATCTTTCGTCCAAGTTTTCGGCTCAAGGACACCACACGCCGAGCGATATGTTTGGAGATTTCCTCCGGACAGATTGAGAACCATGCCTGCGGGCTCAAGGGCAGACTCGCATTGAACCGAGAGATCAAGCGGAATCTCTGCGCGAAATATTTCCTCCCACTTGCGTCTTCTTGAGCCTCCGTCGATCGGCTCTGGATTGATGAGGAGTTCACTGAGTCCATCAGAGACCGCACTTCAGTGGCCAACGCGCATCCGCATCGAGTACAGGGAGCCTCGATAACTTCTACGTCCTTTGATCTTCTCTTGTCCGCGAAAAAGAGACCGGCACTTCGGATTTGCTCAGCTCGGAGCGCAAGTCGGTTCACCTGCGAACTTTGGCACGCGCAAGCTTTTGTGGCGCGAGTTTGTGGCACCCATCGACGCTTCTTTTGGAACACATTCTCGCAATCAGTCGAGTAGGACCGACTGACAACGAAATATCCTTCCTGTGAGTTCGCTCGGAGAACGACCCGGGACATCGCTCCCCCTTTGGATCCACAGATGAAGTAAGAGTAGCCGGGTGCGAAGCTGCCGAAATGTCCTTCGTGTTCGGGCTCGTATTTCAGAAGATGAGCCACATATCGCTTCTGTCCAATGGTCACTTCGTAGTGGCCCGTGCGTCCTCCGGACACCAAGAATGTTCCTCGAGAGACCATCGTCGGAGAGATGGGATCGGACATGATTTCCTGGTCTCTCAGGGCACAAAGTATCGGCGCGGGTTCATCGGCGTCCGTCAACACAATATGCACAATGCATGACATGCCGACACTCTGCGCGGGGTAGCAGATCGGGTCGCAGCTCTGGATGCTCGTGGTGTCACCTGGTCCGGTCAAAGCTTCGATGTTGCGAATCTTCTGCACTTCGTCGATCCGTTTGCATCCCTTGGCTTCTGCTCGAAGATCCGAAAAATCCTGTTTGGAGTCCATTGCGCCAAGTTGCGCGGACTCGGCATTCCTGTGGCACTTGAGAACTGTGGGCATGGTGAATTCCGATTGAAGATGAGATCGGGTGAAATCTGAGGAGCACAAACACTTCACTCGCAGAAGACGTTGTTGTGAAGTTTCCTGACGGGTGTCGGACTTTTATCCGAGTGAGTACGGGGAGGAGTCATAAAGGGGGAGAGTGAAGTGCCCTCGAATCAGAGTGCTCTTTCTCTTCTGCGCTGAGAATTCGATCCCCATCAGAGTCCGCGCTCACCTCCATTAAGTTAATCAAATAAGATCGAGATCGTGTGGTTTCTATGAACGAAGCCTCTCGGAGCTGGCCACTCGACCGCAAGGGGTCTGCTCGTAATGAGAACTTGGTCGAAACCACGAGCTTTCTGTGAAGCTCCGCGCCGATGAACCCCAAAGCTTCGATAGAATGCTCTTGTGGAGGGACTCGAATCGATGTGTTCTGCCAAAGTTTGCTAATTTCTCATCTCTCTATCGCTGTCCGTTCGTTGTTCAAACCCCGTTGCAATGAGAATTTATCAATATACGCAGTTTTTCAAAGAACCAAGTCATGAGGGTGATACTTTTCGACGAAACGTGACATCAGCTACAAGTGCGAGATTCAATGGGTTTGAGCTTCTCAGAGATCCCGAATCTCCCTGGAGGTTCAGTTTTCATGAAGGTTCATTATACATAGATCCCCACGCTAGAGACTCATTGCACCGGGACCCAGTTAACACCGAAACGGAAACTTTGCTCCGACGTAGGCTATGGCAGGCTCCTTGTAGAGTACGCACGACCAAGCCCAACGAATCAGCAATAGTCTACTACACCCTTTTTCGTGTGGTCCGCGCTTACGGTGACGGAGAGCCTGCTTCGAGTGGATCATCTCAAAAAAAAATTATCATCTTACTCAAAAGGTTCACTACTGAGAACTCGAAGAAGTTTGGAACAATTCTTGCAGTTTTTTTGAGCTTCATGCGGATTTCGCCGTCTCGAGCACTCAAGTCCCCCGATGACGGTGGGACGGAGTGGAAAAGGTTTCTGATCGGCATGAATCGATAGCTATAGGTCTGAACTGAGCTCTCTAAATGGCAGGTACAAGGTTCCAGCGATGTGCTGCTCGAAATCGCATGAAAACTGAGAAGTGGGCTATAACAGGTACCCTTACTCTACTGTTCTAGACCACCTTGGAATCGTACTCCGACCCATCGAATCGAAATGACGAATGCCAACGCAGATGATCGCAGCCGTTTCATGAGGTGCAGGGATTCCGCAAGGTAGGATGTGATCCTACGTCGGAGTCAAACCTGTGAATTGTTTGAACGAAATCATCAGGTCCCGACTAGGCTTTCCAGCGGATAACCGCAAAAAGGAATGCGGTTTTCGAAATGATAACCGCAATGCTGATAGTCACATCTATTCGCAGAAATTGCAAACGAAATGAAGAGGGGCTCATAGACAGAGCACACACGGCCGCGGCGCAGTCCTTTGATGCGCCTGCAACATTTACGTATGCCAGTTGGCAGTTCCGATGTTCGAGAGCGTCGGCTGTGCATGTTTTTGATCGATGCTTCTGGACGATTCTCGTAAGTGGAAGAGCTCCCCTCGACTTCTCCGAAATCTTCCGAATTAGTGGATTCAAAACAACGTAATCTGAATAAATCTCTCTGATCTGCCTCTATGGAAGATCGATACGAAGTCTAGCTCTGGCGAAAGTCATAGTAAGCTATCGCAGAGCATGCGGTCATCGGCGGTTAATAACCGCGGTTCGCTCTCGCGGTTTTCAGCGAACCGCAAACCGCGGTTTTCAGAAATGCGGTTATTTGGAAAGCCTAGTCCCGACTGGCTCTAGTCCCGACCGTTTTCAACCGCGGTTGAAAAACCGCAAGTGTAATTTCTTATTTTTCTTGTCTTCGTCTGGCTCCTGAGTCGAGGGCTGAGTTTTGAGTGATGCAAATCGGTCGGCTATGGCCGCATATATGCTTCAGCATTTACTCTTGATCGAAGGAAATCATGAAAATCTTGCCTCAGGCGGTCGTCTCTGGGCTTCGTTCCTGAAGCCTCCCGCTCCAGAGCCGGCATGATATCACTTCACACGCTCGTGCGCCTCCTCGCACGGCTTTTGACGTTGAAATGAGGTGGTGCTGAACGAGACTACCGTGAAATACCGCGAAATCACTGGAACATCACGAAAATCACTGCCTAAACCGTTTGCGATTATTTGCGGTTTTCGATTCGCGGTTTTCCCAAAATGCGTTTTCTTGCAAAGTCTAGTCCCGACCGCAGTGATTTGTGTGCTCTGAGAACGACAAACGAGTAAGCAGAATTGTTCAAATGGGGTACTGTTGCCTTCGGCGCCCGCAGGGTCGGCGGGCGTCTCAAGGCAGCAAAATGGCCTGTTCCAAACGCGCCAAACGGCGGCGCATGAAACGAGGAACGGGGAGAGAGTGAGGGAAAGGGCCGTGAAAGGGAAAGGGCATGTGAACATGGAGAGCGAGCTCTACACTACGTTCTTTGCCCGGTGTGTAGAACGGAAACTGTTGGCGCGCATGACCATCGCCGTAGGTTCTCTGCCCGGTTTCTAGACTTCAACCCGAGAAGGGAACCACCCTCGCTTCGCTCGACAATCATTTGATTCCGTCGAACCCGGCTCCGAGGTGGCACGGGCGCGGTTAGGGTCCACTTGACCGAAAGTTTTTGACCGAACGAACTTGCCCGAAACCCGGTTAACCGACTCCCATTTGACCAAATTCCTATTGGCCGGAATCTATGATACCGAAACTTGTTTGGCGGAGGCCCCGTTAACTCTAAAAACCTCCTCGCCTAATCGCTGAGAGTAGCACGCTGTTTTAGCGGGGTGTTCCTTGCTGACTACCCCACTACCCGCTGTGTTCCAATGCTCCTAGAAGAGCACAACAGGTTGCGAGTATGCGATATATCAGAATAAATACCGTTCATTCGCCACAGTCTTTCATTCAATAAACTCTATTCGACAATTCCATTCATCCTAATGAGATTCACAGGCGTGTGCCAAAGTCTAGGTGGACTTTCAGTTTTGAGTTCATGATTTGTTAAATTTTCATGGAGGCGAAAGTCAACCGGCCCTCGTGATGAAGTTGGACGGACCATGGATTCGACGCTTCACCTCAACCGCTATAATCCCTCGCAAGTGACCTCTTGCGCCGTGCCGAGCTATTCTGTTTACCAGTCGAGAACTTGGTAAGGGTTCCCTTCCAATCAGCCATGCTTCAAGTTTCGCAATACGCTTCGCCTGTCTCAGAGAGCGCACGCTCCAAAGTAACAACAGCCGGCTGAGACAACGGGCCGCAAGCCACGACAGGGAGAGGGGACTTTTCGGTCAAATGGGTATCGGTCAAGTGAGTGTCGGTCAAATGAATTTCGGTCATACGCGTTTCGGTGAATTCAATTCGGTCAAGGGAGATTCGGTCAATAATTTTCGGTCAAGTGGGCATATCCCCACGGGCGCTAGGGACCCCGGCGCTTACGACGCTGGGTCCGGGTTGGATGCGGTGGCGGTCATTGGGTCGGTGTTTACATGAATGGATGCATTCTTGACGGAGACCAAGAAGGCCGCCAGCCGCTAGTGCAGCGGAAAGCCGGCAACTCGTGTCTAGGGTGCTGCAGAGTCATCCGTCGAACAGGTCGTACATACGTGGTGCTACGGAGGACGAGATACTCTGAAATGACGATTTCCGAGTGAAGCGCCGCGGAGAAAGGGTGATCACATCCTCGGTTTCGAGGCTTGGCTTATTATTTCATAAGTTTCTTCGAGAGATTCAGCTCCCAGCAATTGATCTCGTTTGAATTGGTGCCTCGAATGAGGTGGTCGGCTCGACGGAGCGATGGAGATATGGTGCTCCGAGTGAACATGTCATCTTGTGTACAGATCAGTCGTTCATATGAGTCCTCTCCGAAAAACTATTCCATCTGACACAGATGGTCAACGTCGCTCCTCCGGGGTGAGCTCTCTCATCTTTGCATGAGCATTCAGTTCAGTGAGGACCTAGGTATACTCATGGAGAGATGGAAGATCGCCTTCAGTCGGAACACCGAAGATAAGCACTCAAGCATGCTCTCTGGTCTACGATTGGTCCTTTTATTTGAAGTTTTGCTCGCATTGTCGGCCTCATCCGTTCTCGCGTGCTGTTTTCCTGTTCTGATGAGGACCATACCGCCGACCCGGTAAGGAAATACCTATCTAGTATGACCCGTGGTGTGGTGGACCATCATTGTCCTATGTAGATCTCTAGTCTACCCGAATGGATCGCAAAGCTCGTGCCACCGCCTCGACTTCTCAAGCTTATTTCCCCGGAATCTTCATCTCCTTGTTCGCGTGAGCTGCGCCACGCCGATCTCTGTGACACCACACGTCGACTTTTTCGTATCTAGAGTATCCAGTCCTGTATGTCGCCATTTCATCTATCTGTCTCTTCGTTATCGAGTCGATATGAGCATGATTCAAGCGCGCTGTACCGCCTGCTCGACGGATGGCTCTGTAGCACCCTCTACACAAGCTGCCGGCTACCCGCTGTGCTGGCTGCCGGCGGCCATGTCGGTGTCCCTTTAAAAATCCATCCATTTATGTAAACACCGACCCAATGTCCTAGACCCGCTGTGGGGTTTTACGTGCCCTGCGAATTGTTATCATCGAAAAACGAAGAGAAACAACTTTGGCGCTTCTGAGAAAAAGGAACGGAGCCATATTCCGTCACTTGCGAAGAAAAAACTTCAAAAGATGAGTATCAACGTGTGCGCCACATGCTCGGTGGAAGCGGAAAAAACACTCCGCAACACAAAAAAATGCTGTGGTTGGGGCTCAAGGCAAAGCAAGTCGCCGACCAGAACACCATGGCCCGTTCCATGGAGGCGGAGAAGCTGAATGAAGAGCTTCGATCCGCCAACGCTCAAAAAACAGAGTTGAAAACACAACTCGTCGAGCTCCAAATAGTATACGAAGCGATAAGGCTTAAACTAGAGGAAACAAACAAACTCCTCGATGAGAAACGTGTGGAGATCGACGCGGTGGAAACCGCACAGGCTATCAGAGGGATCAATCTAAACAGTCCTTTGCCGGCCGCGATGACCCGAAACCCGTCTATAATATTTTACTCGGATAAGGGGCTTCGGAGGCTTTAGAGAGGCATGCCTGAAGTTGACCTCTACACGCAATTCGCCGGACAGGTAGTATTTGCTGAATCAGTATGCCGAAAAGGGCTAACGGTTCTCGAGACTCTTGCAGGCGTCAGTGCGTATCTGGAGTACAACCTCGGGAAGGAGACACACGTCATCTGCCACCTGGGAAGAGCAGAGGTGAAAGCAGCCGTTTTAAGCGAAAAACCGCTGACGGTTGACAACATCGCTGCTTCAATCATCAACCCTCTGGCGGAGCTAAGAGCAAAGCCTGGGGTCCTGTCAGTGACCTGGTGTACTATGATCGAACCAAGAACGGTTCCAAACGCCGCCGCTGTCAACAAGGCGATCCTCTCTTCGCCGCCTATCCTAAACGCAGAGGTCCAAGCCTTCGACCTCAGGATCCTATCAGGAGACGAGCGGAACCTTTTCGCGATTGACGAGGATATACTGGAAATCCAGTATGCGGAAAATGTACTAAAAACACTGTACAATTGGTTTCACAGTCGCATCGTCTCCATACTCAACCTGTCCGCCGCAGACCTGAAGGAAATCGAAAAAAAACGAGACGAGTATAAGGCCTTGCTCAGCGAAGGAGAAGAGAAAAGAAAAGAAGTCCAGCAGCTGATCGACTCCAAGAAACGAGTCCTTAAAAGTACACTTAAGGAGCTCGAGCAGTCGAAATCCTCGCCCTGCGCCCGATGCCAGCCACAAGACAGTGCAGGACGGTCCGAGGAACAACCCTCGAGCAGTGGCGCGGGTCCACGTCATCGGAATAGGAACGAAGTAAGCCCCAGGGAACCACAACACCCAAAAAGTTGGAGGGGCTACCGCGGAGCCCAACAGCATGTGCCATACCATGCTGAAGGAGACGAGCAACTGCGAGGAAGATACCAAGCGAGAAGGCGCCGCGACCGGGATGACAGCCGGCCGAGGGAATACTCCCGAAGCCGTGAAGAGCCCCAACGAGAAAGCGAACGAGGACACAAGTCCTCAAGTAGCTCCGTCAGATTCGCGAAATACAACGCAAGATGACAGAACACGGGACGTCGCACAAGGAAGGGAAGGGGAAATCGATGCAAAAACGCTGAAAAAACCCTGAATAAACTCAAATTTGGTATTATCAACATGAATGGTACTAAAGTCAATGCTAGCAAGTGGGCTCTCCTAGAGCGCGACGTCCTTCTGAAACTAGACACAAGTATAATGCTTGTGTCGGAGACTCGACTAATGAACAACGAAAGCTGTCCCCCAATACAGGGATACAGCTTCAATAGTAGTAACAGAAACGGAAGCAGCCATAGGCGTTCCAATGGTGGTGTCGGCATTCTGTACAAATCGGGTCTGGAAATAATCTGGACTGCGAAAGGCAGAGATTGGTTGGCACAAGCCATGCAAATAGGCGACCAAAAATGGATAATCGTCTCTTTCTATATTGCACACGGCCTGATAAGACAAGACAAAAAATTCTTCGATTCTATTGGCACATTTATCCGAGAGAAGTGCGATAGCAGTTTTCACCTATTGCTAGGTGGGGATGCGAACGCACACCTTGTTGAGCTAGACGGCAAAACAAACCCCCGAGGAAAACTTTTCGAGGAATTTGCCATTTAACATTGCTTAACAATTGCGAATCGTACAGAGAAATGCTCTGGACGTTTCACCCGGGGAAATTCCGCTATCGACATCGTACTCGTCAATAATAAGGCATATGAAGCGATGGAATATCTGAAAATAGACGAAGAGAGGGAGATCACTGATATAAGTGACCACAATCTTCTGACCGTGGAATGCAAAACAGCATTCCACAAAGCTAGGAAGTGGAGAACCATACGGACGATCGACACGAGAAAGATCGTCTAGGAATCCGAAAAAGTTCTGGAAGATGAGCAGGCAAAAAACAAAGCCACGTACGAAACCCTCCGAGCTACACTGACAGCGAATATGAACCGTTTCAGCAAAGAGAGAAAAATCTCTCATCGCCCAATTTTCCATACTCCCAATATCACAATGCTTGAATCCAACCGTAAACAAAAAAAATCCCAGTGGGTAGTCTCTTCGAGACTACCGTCCTGTTTTGCGGGAAAACGTCACCCTAGGAATCGGGATTCTGCGTAGTTGCTTCGAATTGGGTGCGTCCTCTGTGTAAATGACGGAGTACGGGTCGAGTATGATCTGCAAATCCACATTGGACTTAACGGATTGAACGTATTAACCATGATCTGTCCTGTCTCTTTTGAATATTATATTCGTTCGCTTCAAAATTGACCTGTTTAAGCATCGATCGTAGGCACATTCGATCTTCGGAATCGTAATTTTCTACCGCTAATATTTGTCGCGTGGTTTTCGCTTTCCCCTTTGCTCGTCTCTACTCAGTGGCAGACGGAGTTGTGTTTGGATCGTCGCCCAATACGGTATATTGAAACGACGATAGTATTTCTTCCCTCTTTTCGTACTTGTG
>JAJSRV010000053.1:336721-394458 GCA_021527715.1 Neoseiulus cucumeris | reverse complement strand
GAGTCTACGGGAGTCTACGAGAGAGTCTATGGGAGTCTACGAGAGTCTACGGGAGTCTACGAAAGAGTCTATAGGAGTCTACGAGAGTCTACGGGAGTCTACGAAAGAGTCTATAGGAGTCTACGAGAGTCTACGGGAGTCTACGAGAGAGTCTATGGGAGTCTACGAGAGAGTCAATGGGAGTCTATGGATAGTTTACGGGAGTTTACGACGAAGTCTATGGCAGAACCTACGAAAGTCTACCGGCCCAAGGCCGGCTGCTGCATAAACCCGGGATAACAAAACCGGCCGTAGGCCGGCATCTTAGTCGAAGCTGAACAACAAAACCGGCCGAAGGCCGGCCACTGCATAAAACCAGGATAACAGAACCGGCCGTAGGCCGGCATCTTATTAGTGAAAGTTGAACAACAAAACCGGCCGAAGGCCGGCCGTTGTATAAGACCGGGATAACAAAACCGGCCGTAGGCCAACATCTAAATAAAGGCCGAACAACAAAATCGACCGAAGGCCGGTCATTGCATATAACCGGAATAACAAAACCGGCTGTAGACCGACATCTTAGTGAAAGCCGAATTGGAATACCGGCCAAAAGCCGGCCACTGCCTAAAGCCGCAACAACAAAACCGGCCGTAGGCCGGCATCTTAGCGGAAGCCGAAAAATAAATCAGTTTGACCGTGCTTTCCAAAGACGACGGAAGTCGATCTGATCATCTCTTCTCAAAGCCTAAAACGATAATTCCTAAAAAAAGTTTCCACGCGTTACCCTAAAAATACGAGTTCTATAAAGTGCTGTGGAACCCGATACGACGAGAGCATCGACAAGAACAGACTCCCGCGCACTCTCGGAAACATTCGTCGATTTTTTTCCTCTCACTTTTGTTAGCGCATCCCCTCTCCTAGATCGGAGCTTACACAGACCATCGAAATGCGCGCGTTTCTAGAATCGTGTCCTAGCTCCTCTGCTATGAATAAAAACATTCCATCTTCTGCATTCGTTTGGGAAAACACGTGTGAAATTCCAGTTCCAATCGTTTCTGTTACTCCGATTTGAAAGTTTTTCCCCTGTTGACTATTCGAAGTTACGATAGCAAACACATATGTACGATATTCGTAGACTTGAAACCACGACCAGCAAAAGAGCGTACGAGCTTACGAAATTGATTCCCATTCCAAGGTATTTTCAATTCGAATAATCATGACAAAAAATGAAAAGAGCTAAATGGCCAGTGATATAGTGTCGTTAAGGTCCTGGAAACATTTTTCCCGAGTATAAATCGCGAATCATTTCGATTGAGGCGAATAATTTGTGCTTCCCAAAAACTCATGCATTCACTATTCCTAATTTAGTCTTTTGAACCCAAGGGAAATAAATATACCATGGATAAGGAACAAGGATCAGGAGAAGACAGCGATCAACGATACGAAGCAGTAACAAAATACAAACGGCAATACGCAGCACCAAGAAAGCAACGACGAAAAAATGTATTCACTGAAGATGTTCCGTATGAACAATTTGAAAACGCTCCCACTTGCTCGACCTCGAAGACATCGGAAGCCTCTAACGCAGGTCAGCCTGCTGACAGCGATTTCGCGATGCCTGAGAGGGAAGCTCGACCGCGAGATCGGAAAACAAGAGCAAAAACCACTCGAAAAGCTCCTGAAACGGCTGAAGAAGTTGCTCAACGACGAAGTCGGGAAACCGAAGCAAGAGCGACTCGAAGAGCTTCCGAAACATCGGAACAAATTTCTCGACGCCGGAGTCGTGACGCCGCAGCGAAAGCAGCTAAGAGATTTTCTGAAACACCTGAAGAAGCAGCTCAACGCCGAAAACGTGAAACCGAAGCACGAGCAGCAAATAAAACTTCCGAAACACCTGAAGAAGCAGCTCAACGCCGAGAGCGTGAAGCCGAAGCACGAGCAGCAAAAAAAGCTTCCGAAACACCTGAAGAAGCAGCTCAACGCCGAAAGCGTGAAGCTGCAGCGAAAGCAACTAAGAGATTTTCTGAAACACCTGAAGAAGCAGCTCAACGCCGAAAACGTGAAACCGAAGCACGAGCAGCAAAGAAAACTTCCGAAACACCTGAAGAAGCAGCTCAACGCCGAGAACGTGAAACCGAAGCACGAGCAGCAAAGAAAGCTTCCGAAACACCTGAAGAAGCAACTCAACGCCGAGTTCAAAATGCGGAGTCACATGCTGCCAGAAGGGCTTTAGAAACAGCGGCAGAGCGAGATCGACGCCTTTCACTTGATACTGCTCTACATCGACAAATGCGTGCAATAAACCTTGACTCCCGATTGGCATTGAACTCAAGAGAAATCGAATTGCACTATTTAGGTCCGATGAACTATGAATGCGAAAACTGCTGCGCCAAACACTTTCTAGCAGAACGAAAAGCACAACATCCAAGGATATACCTGGACTGCTGCAATTTGGGCAGAGTTTCGCTTCCCAAATTCATCAATTTTCCTCAACTCCTTGCGCAACTTTTCGTTCGAGAATCCAGCAACGACACGGAGTTTCTACGGCAGCAGAAGAATTTCCACGACTTGATCAGAAATTTCAATTCTTCGCTCGCCATGGCGTCCATGGGAGCTCAGATCTCACCTCCGCCGGGAAGAGGTCCATATTGCTTCCGCATTCACGGCCAAATATATCACAATTTGGGACCGCTGCATCCGGAACAAAACGAACAACGACAATTCGGTCAAATCTATATTCTTGACACCGAGGCTGCAGCCGCTCAACGTTTGAATTTACTACAGAATTCATAATGCAATCCCGAACTTTTGAAATGTTTGGGAAAAATGATTTCTGAAACGAACCCATACGCCCAATCGTTCAAAATGATGGCAGAGCTCGAAAAGCTTGAACTAGAAAAAGCAGAACACGAAAACCGACCGTCGATGAATGTGACGATGGTTTTCAGCGACGCTCATTCGCAAGGACTTCAAGGAAGGCTTTATGACATGCCCGTGGCGAACGAAGTAGCGGTCATTTACGTTGGAAACGAAGGTGATGTCCCAGCGACTCGATCATTACGCGTACATTCTCGAGGTGGTCAGTTGATAAATATATCGTACCTAGACAAAAGATGCGATCCATTGACTTATCCTCTGTTCTTTCCCACCGGAGAAAACGGATGGGAGCCTGCATTGCAAGACAATCAAGGTCATCGAATTACTCAGAAACAGTTTTACTCTTATCTCTTGGCAATACGAGACTCATTCAATCCCATTCTACACGGTGGAAAATTATTTCAACAGTTCGCTGTTGATTCTTTCGTCAAGATCGAACAAAATCGTTTGAACTTCTACAGACAAAATCAAACTCGCATCCGCGCTGAAACCTATCAAGGATTGCAAGATTTCTTGATAGACGCCGACGACTCGACAGGACCCGTTGGTCGTCGCATCGTACTTCCATCCACCTTCATCGGATCACCGCGCCATATGCAACAAAATTATCAAGATGCAATGGCTATTGTGTCAAAATACGGAAAACCTGACATCTTCATGACTGTAACATGCAACCCGAAGTGGAGAGAAATACAAGAAAACCTGTATGTTGGACAATCGGCACACGATCGGCCTGATCTAATATCAAAAGTCTTCAAGTACAAATTGAAAGAAATCTTTGATGACATTTTGAAGAAAAAAGTTTTCGGAGAAGTAGCTGCCTACGTTATGGTCGTGGAGTTCCAGAAACGAGGTTTACCCCACTGCCACACGCTATTGATTTTAAAAGAAGAATTCAAACCACGAAGCGCTGAAGCAGTTGATCAGGTATGCTGTGGAGAAATACCAGATCCTGGAACAGAACCTCTTCTTCATGAAGCAGTGAAAAACTTCATGATTCACAGAAATTGCGGCACTCTCAACCCGAGCGCACCGTGTATGAAAGATGGGAAATGTTCTAAAAAATTTCCGAAAGAAATACGCACGACCACCTCAATAGCCAACGATGGTTATCCACATTTACGTAGGCGGCAACGATTCTCGGCTAAAATCGGCAACGACTCTTACAGTGATGAATGGGTGGTTCCATACAATCCCTACTTTCTTCTCAAATTTGGATGCCACATCAATGTTGAAATTTGTGGCATGATCTCATCGGTGAAATACCTGTATAAATACGTCTATAAGGGTTCAGACCGCGCCAGCATCGTGATCAGCTCAACCGAGAACACCAATGATGAAATCAAGCGGTACATAGATGTGCGATATGTTTGTGCTCCAGAAGCCATGCATCGAATTCTAGGATACGAACTTCAAGATCGATCGCACACAGTTTTGAGGCTTGCCGTTCATCTACCGAATCAACAAAATATCATCTTTCATGACGGTGAGGAACAGTCAGCGCTAGATTCTGCTGTTTCTAGATTCACGACGCTGACAGCGTATTTTCATTTAAACTCCACATATGCACCGACCACCATGTCCGATTTCGACGTCAACGATTTCTTCTACCATCAGCTGCCAGAATTCTTCATTTTCAAGCCTCAAACAGGTTGGTCTCGACGGAAACGATCAACAAAAGGCATAATCGGACGCATGTATACCGTTTCTCCACGAGACACAGAACGCTATGCATTGCGAATTCTTCTACTGAACATTCGTGGCTCAAAGTCATTCGTTGACTTGAGAACCGTCAATGGAATCACTCATCGCAGTTTCATGGATGCTGCCAAAGCTGCAGGATTCCTCAACGATGACACATATTTTCGCAGTAGTCTCGAAGAAGCAAGCCTTTGCCAAAGTCCGAAAGTCTTGCGGAGTTTTTTCGCATGCTTAATTGCTTTTTGTGAAGTGTTCGACATCCAAAATCTATGGGATCAGTTTTACAACTTCTTATCAGAAGACTTTGTTCATCGCGGATTCTCAACCGAAGTTGCAGCAGCTATAGCATACAACGATATCGCTGAGAGATTGGCAGCGCTCGGAATTCGTTTCCAAACATTAGTACAACCTCCGGAATGCGATGTGCCAGAAATACCGACAACGGAGGTGGACTACGAACGACATATAACGGACGGTGAATTTATGTATTCAACTTTGAATCAACATCAGAGAGACACCGCCGACGAGATCCTGAAAGCTGTGAGAGAAACCGGCGAAGGTTACTTCTACATCGATGGTCCCGGCGGATCTGGCAAAACGTATCTATACAACACGTTGTACAATATTGTCGTCGGTGAACATCGCCGAGTTCAATGCGTCGCATGGACAGGCATCGCTGCAAATTTACTCCCAAATGGACGCACCGTGAACTCAGTTTTCAAATTAAATATCAGTGACAACAATCGCTCTTCTGTGCTGAGCCGTCAACAAAAAGAAGCTAAATATCTGGCTGAACTAGACATTATCATATGGGATGAAATTTCCATGGTACCGAAAGCAGCATTCGAGGCCGTCGATGCACTTTTACGGGACATACTACAGAATGAATTACCCTTCGGTGGTTGTATAATCGTTGTGGGAGGCGACTTCCGTCAAACACTGCCGATCGTAGAACGTGGTACTGCCATCGACACAATTGAAGCCTGCGTTCATCAGTCTATGTTATGGTCACTTTTTCGCCCTTTCCGTTTGATAGAAAATATTCGTACCCGAGGCACTGATTCTTCATGGCAAGATTTCCTGCTCCAAATCGGCGATGGCAAAAATAACGATTCCAGCGGTCGCGTACATATTCCATTAGAGCTGATGTGTCGAGGTAATATCATTGACGAAATTTACGGATCTGTGATAGAGCCCGATAACATCGTTGATCTAGCTGAGAAAGCAATCTTAGCTCCCACGAATGTTCACGTGTTCGAACTCAACCGGGATATACTTGATCGAATCCCTGTTACACATTCTTCTGATGAACGCACTTACAGAAGTATTGATGATATCGTTACGAATGACCGAGAATCGAGAGAATTTTTTCCAACAGAATACTTGAACAGTTTGACACCGTCAGGAATGCCCCCCCATGAACTGCACCTAAAGAAAGGAGCTATTGTCATGTTATTGCGTAATTTAGATGTGGTCAATGGTTTATGTAACGGGACCCGACTCCAGATCGAAAATTTAGGTCAGTTTAGCCTAAGATGCAAATTCATCACTGGAGTCAAAGAGGGTGAAATCGCCTTGATCCCTCGAATCGACAATTATTGCGATGCAAGACTGCCTTTCCGTTTGAGAAGAAGACAATTCCCAATTCGCTTGGCATTTGCAATGACTATTAATAAAAGTCAAGGCCAAACTTTCAACAAAGTAGGACTATATTTGGAAAAAGACGTTTTCAGTCACGGACAATTGTACGTCGCGCTTTCCAGAGTTCGATCGCCCGATCAACTAACGATCAAAGCGCCTGATTACAAACTGAAAAACATCGTATTCCAATTGTCGATCTAAGAGCTGACGCTCATATTCATATTCAAATATAATAGTAATAAAATAAAATAATTCATAAAGTCAAACATACTGTTTTTCCTATATTCATATCAAGATGGGAACCGATACTGGCGTACAGTCAAAAAATGCGGCCGCAGGCCGGCCGACTCCAGTCGGCCAAAGGCCGGCTGGTGATAATATATTCGTCTTAACCTCAGCCATCGAACTGTCGAGACTCGATAAAACAGGACTAATCTGTGTTTATCTAGACTGCACTGCAGCGTACGACAGAGTAAATCGCCAGAAACTATGGGAAAAACTACATACCATAGGGATGAACGAAGGCTTGATAGAAGTGGTCCAGAAGCTATACACGCATAATAGAGCTTGCGTTCAATACAACAACGCAACCTCTAGATGGGTCAAAACAGACCAAGGACTCCGACAGGGATGCCCTTTATCGTGCACCCTGTTCATGCTGTATATCTCAGACATGGAATCCGAACTCCAAAGACAAGCCATAGGATTCCGGGTCAGGACTGAGATGTGGACCTGGAATACTAGAAGGAAAACCTACTTCAGTATGTCCGGCCTACTCTTCGCGGATGACCTAGTGCTCATGGCCAGAAGCTACCAGGACATGGAGAAGCTCCTGCAAATCATGACGAAGTATGGGGATGAAAACGAATTGTTATTTAACCCCGAGAAATCCGCAGTGGTGGTATACGCAGCCCACGGAGTAGGGCGTCATAGGGAGCTCTCAATACAGGGTAGATGCATACCCGCTGCCCGAGACTACAAATACTTGGGCATTACGCTCTCTGATTCCAGAAACTACCTCAACAGGCAGGAAGAGAACTGGGAGAGGAGTGCCACTCCCGCTTTGCACCAAATGCACGCAACGTTACTATGGGGATTCAATAGATTCGAAATCACAAAAGTGCAGTGGAAATCGACAGCGGTACCGAAACTAACATACGCAAACGCAGTGCTAGTTATGGGTAAGACGCTGAAACAAAAACTCGAAAAATCCCAGCGATCGGCCGGGAAATGGGCCCTGGGAATCCCAGAAGCGCGAGTTTCAGACGAGTTCGTTGAAGGAGAGCTCGGCTGGTCGTCATTCGAAGCGAGAGACGCACAAAGCAAACTGAGATACCTGGAAAGGGTGAGAGCAATGCCGGATCACAGATGGCCAAAAGCGATCTTGAAGATGATGGAGCTCACGAACCAGAGGACAAAGATGTATCAAGAAACAGAACGTTTGAGAGCAGAACACAACTGCGAGGACATCAAAATCCAATCTGACGATACCGGTAGACCACTCCTGGGGCAGTTCGGTAAGCTCATTAGAGAGCGAATACTAGAAAGCCAGGAGCGTTTCTGGAAGCAAAATATGCTCCTGAAAACGAGTCTACAGAGCTACAGTAAGGGTAAAACAACCCGCGGTGTAGCTAGCTACCTCTATGATAACAGTCGAGGAAGCGCCCTATTGGCACTAGCTCGGGCCAACATGCTGCCCACTAAGGCCCACAAGATGAACTCTGGAGAAGACAAAACATGTCCCAGATGTGGGGTATACGAAGAAACGACAAAACACGTTATCTTCGAATGCAACGACGTCTATTACACAGAGGAAGAACTTCTGTGCCGTCTCGGACTCAACGCGGAAGCAACCAATGCGACCGACGCGACGTACGAAGGACAAAAAGAATTCTAGAGGACTGGGACAAACATCGATCTGCTGAGAACAACTCGCGCCTGACATGAAAGGCTGATTATCTGTGTATATATAAAAACACATATGTACATAGAAATCTAGATCAATAAATATACCATACCAAGATCCCCGAGCGAAGCGACGGTCGCGAGGGCCGCTCGCGTAAAGCATTGCGCAGATGTTCACATCCCGTTTTCGCACGTCGGAGAGGTCTGGCGTATGATGATGTTCCTGTCTCGCCTCCATCGTGCCATCAGGAAACGTCCAGACACGACCGCCACAGTTTCGTCGACTATATTCTACACATCGCCAAGTCGTCTTGACTTCCCGATGCCTATCTCTGCGATAGAGGTATCCACCGACGCAAAGAAGATCTTGTCCCTTCTGACTCTTGACAAATTGCACAATCCCGCCCGAGGCACTCATCATGAGAGTGTTGGCCGAACAAAACCATCGAACACGTTGTTTCTCGAAGTTCCCAGAACTGATTCGTTGCTCGACACGCATATGTTTATCGATCAAAACGAACAGCAACTTCGATCTCGTCTTCTCCGTGTCAGACTCCTTCCACCTCTAATTCAAAGGAACGCGCGGTTTTTGCGCTCTTTCCACGAGACGCCGGGCGCTTTTTTGCCCGCGCGCTTTTTTCTCCGAACGCTATTAGAAGCTGCTACGAGGTGGTGTGTGGCAGCCATGCTATGAATTTCATCAGATGTGTGCACAATTTCTGCCATGACATCTACTCATTACGAAGATGCTACGTAGTTCATAGACTTCCCGGCACACAGTTTTCATGAAGTTGCTGGCAAGCGCTCGCAACAGAGCTCAGTTTTCCCATTGCCTGTTTCCTCTAGTCTTCGTACGAAGGATGAATGTCATCCAAATACTCTTCCAGGATTACAACATGGACCCTATCGAGGAAGAGGAACCGAGTCCGCCCAGAGCTGATTTCTTGATGAAATCACGGCGCTAGTTATTCTCCAAGCAAAGAGCCAACTCTTCGAAGATGTTTCGATCGTCAAACGTTCCAATGAAGGGACGAGTCGCCGCGGAATGGAAACAGTTGTAGCCATTTGTCTGGCTTGTTTCAAAACCCTTACAGGTTCCTTTGAAGTGACTTCGAACTTCGTGACACACCTCAAGAGGCAGCATCCAAAAAAGATCGATGTTCTGAGCGAGAACAAGGAGCCATCTGCAATTTCAAACCCAAAACGATCGAGGGAAGAGGAACCCGCAGCTCACCCCGATAGACTCGGATCCCCAGGAAAGCGCCATCGGCTGTGCGGGAAAAAGTCAACGCAGCTATCATGAATTATGTTGTTCATTAGCTGAGTCCACGGAGTACGGTCGACAAACCAGAGTTCGGGAGTGTGGTCACCACACTCGCTTCGATGCCGTCGTTGAGCGTCAACGAGATGTCTCGGCGCGTCACCACGAGGAAACTTGAGCAGCGCTTCGACGTCATGAAGAGTAGACTTTGGACGGACATCGGTCCTCTCGAGCAGTGTTGGGCACTCGTTTGATTATGATTGTGATCATGATTACGGAAAATCATAGCAAACCCCCCGTGATTATGATTATGATTGTGATTATGGAAAACCAAGTTGTGATTATGATTATTCAATGATTATAATTACGATTATGATTATCCCGTGATTATGATTATGATTAAGACTATTCATAATCATAATCATAAGCACAGAATAATCATAACTGTAATCATATCGTTTGATCAAGAAATGGCGTAACGGAGCCTCTCCTTTCGCTGCATTCGTGACTATATAAGCCTCTCATAGCAGCAAATAGCACCATCGCTGCCCGGAAGCCTCCGTACCGGTGTTCACTCACTGACACTGACTCATTGTGAGTGAAAACACTCAGAAGAAACTTTCAAGAAACGATATGACTACGGATTTGATTATTCTGTGATTATGATTATGATCATAGCGTAATCACAGTCATAATCATAATCATTTTTTTGACTTCCCATAATCACAGTCATAATCATAATGATATCACTGATTTTCCATAATCATAATCACAGTCATAATCATAATCATTTTTTTGACTTCCCATAATCACAGTCATAATCATAATGATATCACTGATTTTCCATAATCATAATCACAATCATAATCATTAGGGCCAGAGAATTTATGCAAGAACGACTGTAGGTCCCCTGTGTATCTGATCCCTGGGTCAGTTTCATAGCAAACCATGAAGAAGTTTGGAGTTTACTCTCAGAACGGACTCCGAAATTGGTTGTACTTTGTCGTTCAACTGACGCAGTTATCAGATACATAGGGGACCTACGGTCGTTTTTGCATAAACTCTCTGGCCCTAATAATCATAATCAAACGAGTGCCCAACACTGCCCTCGAGAACGTGGCGCTCACCGCCGAGGTATGGAGTTCCCAGGGGAGAAGTTTCATGGGGATGACACTACACTACTTCGATGACAACTTGAAACGCGTTCGCTTGGGAATCGCTTGCCGACGTTTTAAAGGGAGTCATACGTCATAGGGATGCGATTGCAAACTCAATTGATACCATATTCGACGATTGCGGTCTTCTGATGTCCCGGGTGAAACTTCTAACAACAGACAATGCGACTTTCGTCAAGGCGTTCGCAGTGTTCAGTCTAGGCCCCGGTGAAAGAGCTGAAGGAAGCTCCGATGGCGGACTTGCAGAGGCTGAGAAGGAAGCTACCGATGAGACCCACGTCGACATTCCGCTGATGCCAGATTTCAGCGCTGAAGAAGCATTTCCCCTGCCTCCACACGAGCGTTGCGCGACTCATACCCTATCTCTAGTCGCGGTCAAGGACACAGATGTCACAAAATTCACTCATCCAGGAGAGCGAAGATTCGTTGAACTTGATTGATGATGAATTGTGGTTCTCTATTCTATTCTATTCTATTCTATTCTAATCTAATCTAATCTATTCTATTCTAATCTAATCTAATCTATTCTATTCTATTCTATTCTATTCTATTCTGATCTAATCTAATCTAATCTAATCTAATCTAATCTAATCTAATCTATTCTATTCTATTCTATTCTACTCTACTCTACTCTAATCTAATCTAATCTAATCTATTCTATTCTATTTTATTCTAATCTAATCTAATCTAATCTAATCTAATCTATTCTATTCTATTCTATTCTATTCTAATCTAATCTAATCTATTCTATTCTAATTTAATCTAATCTAATCTAATCTAATCCAATCCAATCCAATCCAATCCAATCTAATCTAATCTAATCTATTCTATTCTATTCTATTCTATTCTAATCTATTCTATTCTATTCTATTCTATTCTATTCTATTCCATTCTATTCTGTTCTATTCTATTCTATTCTATTCTATTCTATTCTAATCTAATCTAATCTATTCTAAGCTCGAACTCTTCCAGCGCGATCTCCAATGAATAAACGTTCATGTTAGGGAATCCTTGTGGAATTTTTTTTTGCCTCCGAAACACGGGTGACTACGATTGCGCCCACCCTCGTTAGTAAGTTCGTGTTTTGCCAAGAAGTTATTGAAAAGTATTTGCAAAGTAATTTGGTTCACCTATAGGAACACGCCGAGCCCAGCATTGCCAGGAGAGAGGCCACCCCGCTGAGATTCTGCCCGAAAGCAAACCTTGAACGAGGCTTGGCCTGTTAGTTCCAGCACAGCACGAAGGTCAGAAATTACCTGTTATGGAAACCAGGCGTGGTCACGGCCAAGAAGGGAACGAACATGTACGAGGTTAGGTTAGGTTAGGTCCTCCTCCTGAAAGAAAACTTCACCAGGATAAAACCTCCCGCCCGGGCTTCAATTTCAAGATTCACCATTTAGCCCCTCACCAAAGTGGAAACCCCCAACCTCCCCGCTCCTTTACTTAGGGAACTCATGGTGAGAACCTGGGAGAGCCTCTTCCACCCGCACTCCTTGTTTGACCATGCAACTGGTCCGCGGCAGTCAGGGTCTCCGATGCAACCGCGGTTTCCGCTTGTTAGCAGTCATCGCTGGTCCCTTCTTCCCCCTTGCCCTTCCTTTCCTAGCCTTCCCACCATCGTCGTCAATCGATTTCCACCCCATGGAATACTCCTTTCTCTCACCGTATTCTTAGAAAGGCTTCACTACAAGTTTCGTTGCACTCTGCGCTGAATGCCTTCTACCGTGTTATGACTTCGTCATCGAAGTCAATTCAATATTTGACTCCTCAGTGGTTTCCGCTCAAGAACTAGATGAGAGAGAAGGCGAGAGACGTGGGACATGTTGCTTTGCGAAGCGAGGTCTCCACGACGGAACATGGAGTCTGGTGAGGGAATCAGAGCAATAAGGGGTGACAACATGGAAGTCATGGATTGCGTTGGAATTCGGTTGTCTTCATCGGTGGATGTTGTATTCTTCGACTCAATATTTGATTCCGAAGCGGTAGCCAGACAGAGATCAAGGGAGAAGGTAGTTTAGAGATGGGGGGGGGGGTCTGGAGTCACATTGCGGGATATGTTGGTCCTCGGAGCGGGGCTTCGACCACGAGAGACGGAGTCTGGTGAGGGAATCGGAGCAAAATGGGGAGACAACAGAAAACTCATAGATCGAATTTGGGGACAACTGGGGAGTTTAACTCAGAATTCGATGTTTAAGTGGTTGTTGGTCAGACACCAACTGGGGAGAGAGTCGTCGCAGGGCCGGTGAGACCGCCAGTCGCATTTCAGGATGAGTTTCAACACGGTTCAACACGGGGCACGTGTTGAACCGAGGGGCATGCAGTCCGACAAAGAAAGTGAGTTAGCAGCGGGAGTGGTGAGAAATTCGTCGAATGAGGGTGAGAGTATAGTCGAGGTTAATTCAGATCGAGAGAAGTCGATGCCACTAACGATTGCGAGCTTGTGATTTCAAAACAACAGTCTCTACTGTGGAGTGAAGAGAAATACCTTAACATGGCGCCAGGACAAGAATCGATTCCCTAGAGCCTAGAGCATTATTTTAACGTAGGCTTACGTTCTTCCCGGCGGTCTCAATGGGTGTTGACACCGGATGCCACTGTCGCGGAAGTTACGTCATCGATCGACATTAAAGTAGAAATGGCGTTCCATCTTACGGGCTCCCATCGTTGATACTAATTAAATTTTCAAGTAAATGACTCGACGGAAACGTGAACGCATTATTCCTTTAAGGGCATTTGATGTGATCAAAATACGTGCGTTTTACCAAATTCTAGCCAGGGCATGAGGGGGATCTGAATTTTGCCCGATGAACAGCTTCGGAGTTGCAGTTTGTACTTCAGGGGGTGGAAAAATATGTTTTAATAGGAAATGAGCACGTTCATTGAAACAAACGGGGTAAGAGTGGAAGTTCGCTTTCTTCAAGGTTTCAGCAACCGACCCACGTATGGACTTTGAGATATTCCGGTTGAAGCTCTAAGCGATGCGGAGTTTGCTGAAAACCACCTAACTGTGCGTCCCACGGTAGTCGAGCAAAAAGGTTACACATAGGGATTTCTCGGGGGATCGCGAAATACGGAAGATCGCGTTTGTAACCACTCGGCTGTCGTATAGCTTTCTTTCATTTGACGTTCATAGTATTTCATTGAGATTTGATGAGTGCGCGCTTTGCCTTGAATGGACTCGCGATTTTCCCAGGGTTTGCCCCCCTCCTGCTCGCAGATAGCTCATCTATCGACATGCTTACGCTCATCTCTAGCACACTGAACGTAAGCCTACGGAACGACAAGTTCAGTCGCTGACTGAACTTGCACCGGATTTTTTTGAATGAAAGCTCGTTTATTCACGTGAACAATTGTGTTTAAAATTAACCAGGGCTTGGCTCTGCTGTGGTAATTGCTTAAAATATTTCTTACATGATTGGTCGGGGGGGGGGGGGATCGTTATGATCACGACGGATTCGCAATATATACAAATATAGCGGATAGCAGTCCGATGGTATCCCGCGCATTGGCACTAGTAATTTTCCCCACAACCCAGTTTTGCAATTTCTCAATCTGTTCGAACTCGGACTGGAAAGTCACCATGTACGATAGCATTCCGTAGCATCAGTGGGATTCAAAGATGGCTCTGTAGATAGATACAACTGTTCGGAGGGACGTGGTTCTGTCCAGTCTGACGATCACGGCAGTGGCCGCACGGAGCTTGTTCATCACTTGGTTGACCGGTGACATGACCTCTCCGAATAGGTCGTTGATCTCGTTTGTGTCTAGAAAGCTTTCGATTCTCTTGGCAATCACTTCCACGGTCACGTTGCAGAATAAACTCGATAGCGAAATCGGGCGGTGGCTCCCGAGTTCGTTGATATCGCCTTCCTTGTGTAAGATTATCGTTGCGGCCTCCTTCAGCTTCCTCGAATACGTCCCTGATTTAAAGATTCGTGCAACCAGATGCTAGATGACGGGGCCGAAAAATTCGATGTTCAGCTTCATAGTTTTTGCGAGAAATCTATCTGACCCAGGTGCTTTTCCATTTTTCATTGATTTGATCGTTTCGGTTATTTCTGTCAAGTTCTGTTTGGTGAGTGCCGCGAGGACTTGCTGTACCGTATACGATGGGAGGTTCCCAGGGATGCGAATAATACGTTCGTACAGGTCTGATTTTCTGGCGTTCGCTACTGCTTGCTTTACCGGAAGTTTTCTCGTACTCTCTTCCCCCGTAACTGCTCGTTAATCACCCTCCAGGCTCCTTTGAGATCTCCGACCATGTCGATTCTTCGCGATTATGAGCGACTTGTAAAGCGGATAATTAGGTGGAAATTTTTCAGAATCAAATTGTGAAAGGTTCTGCCCACCCGCAGATGAGGTATTAACCATCTTCGGAAGAACTCTTGATGACGGATCACGTTTCTTCTTGAGCGCTGTAAGCTTCCTCCATCATGCATCCTAGGTCGGAGTTCTATGTTATACTCTGAGTACGTTCAAAATCAGTGAATCTAGAACTGAACATTATCGAGTCTTTGACTGTCGCTGTACCTCCAGTGCGATCTGATCATAAATCACTCCACTTTGTCGTGCTGGTTCAACAACCCATATCTGCTACAACCAGCATTCCCCATCCAAACTTGCACGAGATGGACAAGCTCTCCATTGCTCAACAGCTGGATGAGATTGTATGGCACTCCTTTTTTGAGCAGTGTCGCGGCCCGAACGAGATGTACGAAAAGTTTGCGGATTTCTGCCGTGCTCTCATTTATACTTTCGTCCCGTGCCGAGGCTCTTGTCGCAATCGATCAAAAATATCTAGAAACCTACAGCGGATTTACGAGAAAACCGAACGACTTGCCACCGAGGGTCTCCCCGTGCATAAGAAGCTATCAAGAGCGGCCCTCCGACTACGCTCCCTAAGAGAGACAAACATTAACTTCTGTGATGCTAAATCCCTTTTTCGCTATGCGAACAAACGGATCAAATCCCACAACACCATCCCAACGCTCTCTGTGGGGAACGAGAAGATTTCCAGTGGTGAGGGAAAGGCATCATGTCTCGCTTCACATTTCGCGTCCGTTTTCTGTCAAGATAGTTCCTCTCTCCAACCTCACGGGCTTCAGTATGAAGTCAGCCATCCGGACTCACCACTTCTGTCAGATCCTAGCCTGGAGGGTTGCTATCTAGGAAGATTGAAGAGCCCGGTACTCGTGTTGACTATTCGACACACTGACTGACTGTCTGTGCGTACTCGGTTTATTTTAGAACTTTCTGGAAAACGGATGGATGCATTTCTATCGCATTTAAGTTAGAGCGGGAGAACACAAGATATGTTGGCGTGATAGAATGAAGGACCTAACAACTTCACTTTACGGAGGAATCAGTGAACCATCACCTCGCTGGTCTCAAATCCAAGAGCAGTTATACACCAGATCTTATCCCTCCCATCTTCTACAAAGAATTCGCCCTATTCCTTTGTGAACCACTATTTATGATCTTCAATGCCTCGTACTCCGTTTCTGAAGTCCCGGATATGTTCAAACGCAGCATTGTCACACCCTTACATAAAAACATTACATTACCGGCCTGTATCCCAGTGTGCGATAATCTCCATCATTTTCGAGAAGATATTGGCGAAACAGCTAGTACTTCATCTGTCCATCAACAAATTGTTCGATCCGGCCCAGCACGGCTTCATCCCCAGAAGGTCTACCCTCACACAGCTTCTTTGTATGACGAACGACTGGGCCCTATACATCAATAACTCCAAAGCCTTCCATTGCATCTACTACTTTCGCTGCCTTGTCAGGCGCAAACCTGAGCCGTACATCAGGTTATACAGTGCAATCGTTGTATCAAAAATCCTGTATTGCGTCGCAGTCTGGAGACCGTGGCTCGTGAAGCACATCAAAGCCCTTCAGGCTGTGCAATCATACTTTGCTTTAATTCCGGAACTCATTTCCCTCTTTGACAAATGCGATGTATCAGCAGTATGCGCTCTCAAGCGCGCCGAACTTCTACGCGAACTGTTCATAGTAAAACCGAACTGCCTACGCAGCAAGATATCTATTCTTCCATCCGGGGTTGCCCGAAACGCGAATGTCAGTAACTGCTTTACTTGGAGAATAGCTCATGAAACCACAACCGGGAAAATTTCGCCCCTTATGTTTGAATAACCATAATACCCCCCTTTATCATGAATAAAGAGATTTGAAACTGAAACTGAACTGCCTTAATATTGAATCGACTCCCTGGCTGAACCCACCCTGAAACACTCACAAGACGATCCCTCCCGATAGAGGGAAGAACAAGACAGATGGACTACCAAACAATAAGCCTTACATATATAAGAAAATAAATACCTAATCGAGATCCAAGCTTTATTCAACAAAAAAACAAGATCAAATTCGAACTAGAGTTCCAAAATTGAAGAGAAAAGAGTTTTTTTGAGGGAAAATTCCTTTCTACCTCAAGAGGAGAAAATGCAGACACCGATCCCACGATCCCGATCAGGAAAACTAGGGATTCTCGTCTGCCAAAAATCCCACTTGCTTTATTGATCTCCATGTCCTTCGATTCCGCGGGCCATTACATACATCACGATGAGATCTGATTCCAGGCATTCCTGTTGGACTTTCTCTAGTGAGTTGAACCAGCTCATACGTCCTCTATATGGCTTCAAATCGAATAAAGAAACCCGCCCAGTACCTGATACATCCGTTTCCGATGCCGAAACCTCAACCGGAACCTTTTACCCTCGATATCACTAAAAACGCTTCCATATTTCTCCAAATTCTCTCTGAGAAGGTCTACAAGGACGTCCACTTGGAGCCCCAAAATTTTTTCAGCAATCTACACCAGACAAATCAATCTTCGTTATCAATCAATACACGCAGATTATCACGCTAAAATCAAAACTGTTACTCACAATCCCAAAGGCGGAACACCACGCCCCTCGGTCCGGTAGTTTTCGGTTCCTCTCAATAACGAAGTTGGTTCCATCGTTCCCCTGCTCCGGTGCTTCGTCCTCAACCTTTCCGCATTTCTGCGAAACTGCCGGAGGTTAAACCACTTGTTTTTTTTTGTTGGTCTTCATATTTGAGGTGTTTCGTCGGTAACGTAAGGACGTCTCCTCTCCTATTGCCGTAGAGGAAGTTCTTGCTCGGGAGGCATTGTTCGCCTTGCCGGTAGAACTGTGGGCTGGGTTTCAGCTAGGGTTCGCAAAAAAAAACGGTTTCACTGAAACCGTTTTTTCTCAAAAACCGGTTTTTCCGCCAAAACCGGTTCCAAAAACTAACGAGAGAGAACGAAAGTACGACAATTTTTTTATTATTTTTCTTCTTGAAATCGATAATATGCTCGGAAGAGCATGAGACTATCCAGCGCGACGGGTGAAAGGGAATTGCGAGTTTTCGAACAGAGGAACTTCATCGTGCTGAACTCTCTCTCCGGATGGCTCGACTTCGGGCGAATTGTGGAGAGCTTCAGCAAGCACTTTTCCAAAAGCTTGCCACGGCCGTTGCCAGCTTCATGAAGCTTCATCTCGAGGCGTAGCTGTTGCATTGTCGTTGACTTCGCAATCGTTTCGAAAGCTATGTTGTCAAGTGTGGCGAGTTTCGCGATTCTCACATCTCGATTCTCACCTCCTGGCGGGCGCTTGGATGTCGGGAACAAACGGCTAACAGCGGGTGCAGGTTCTTCGCTTGAAATTGCGTGCTGGTTCCTCAAATGCGTGGAAAGACTGCTCGTGCTTCCTCCTCGGCACTTCAACACCTTCGTGCAGTGCTTACACTCTGCATTTTCACATCCTGCGACCTTGTTGAAATGTGCCCACACCCAACTTCTCGATGATTTTGAGCTTGCTTCCATTTCGCGAAACACGGTTAATTTCGAAGATTGATTCTTGCAGACGAGCACGGTATGGACGAATCCGAAAGTGTTCTCCACAAAATAATCCGAATCCACGTCAAACAACCAAGAGTTTTCGTGGATGGTTTCCAAACTCCTCACTCTCCCCTTGAATCGGCGGGGAAGAGCGATACTTTGAGAGAATCTCGAATAACACGGCTCGAATTGTGGACAGAAATCCAGGTCAAACACCGAATTCGTATTTCGAAAAGCCGTGGACAGCCGTGGCAGTAACAGTAAAAACTCGATGGGTTGGGGTAGAAACCCCGGTTCCGAGCCCCTCGAAGATTCCTTTTTTCGTACTTTCTCAGTCGGTCTCTGCGCAATGGCAGACGCGGCTGGATGCTGAACACTGACTGGCGTGGAGATCGTCTCAACGACGTCCCAATACTCGAGGGAGAGTGCGGAGGAGGACAACTCGGAACGCGGGCATTTATTGGTCTCTCCAAAGATGCTACCTACGTTACCTATTGTCTCGGATCCGTATCCGTTACAGGCCGGGCCGTGTAGAATGGATTCAGCCCCCTTACCTCACTTGAGAAATCCTGCAAGAGCCTGTTTGGGGAACACATTCTCCGAAACCGGTTTGAAGGTTAAAACCCATCCATGAGCCAGATTTCTCCCTCTGCCAAAGCTCACATGCTCTCTTCGGAGGCGAAATCGAGGATTCGATTCTCACATGCGGCCGGTCCTTTGTCGTTCTGCAAGAATTTCTTTCCCTTGCGGTCGGGCCTTGACCATCCCCGAGGATGATCTAACTCTCTAGGCTGGAAGGATTCGCCGAGACCAGATCCCTTCTTGCACGAATCGCGAACCGCTTGAGTGAAGCTGCCGACGGGAGAGTGAAGATCGTACCTGGCTCGGATCGTGCTACTTTATCATCATATACGATGCGACTGGTGCTCGCGAATCCAGACTTTGCGTCCTCCTTGATATTCTCGATGATTCTTCTCCTTTCGATGTCGCCCTAATCAGAAGCTGATTATGTTCTTGGCGGAGTGTCTTGTGTCCGTTGTCGAAAGTCCACAGTCATTCTCGGAATTTCATTCGTTTGTCGTGAACACAGCGCCACGTTTTCTTGTCCGTCATGGAACGTAGAAGGCGATACACAAAACTTATTGTGAGTCAAAATACGTGTTAATGTGTGCGACTCTAGAAGAGTCTTTCTGGCGTCCTCTAATTGTACGAAACATGATAAGTCATGACATGACATCATGTCATCATATCACTTATCATGATATGACATGATAAGTCGAATTTGCACGAAGATAGAAGATCATTTTCCAGGGGTTATGATTCTAGAACCCAGATTTCCAGATCCTTCCTCCTAATGCAACGAGAAACCTAACAGAGCCAGGAGCACAGAATTCTATGAGCGCACGCCAGGATGCGCGCGTGTGCATCGGCGAATGAAGATTCGCGGACAGGATGTTTCGCGCTACGATTGCCGCATGCGCGGAATGCTTTGCGCGCCCTTTGCCTGCGCGCTAATCGCTAATTAATCTTTGCGCGAATTACGGTGAACCGATATTGATTGCGGATGACCTCAGTATGCAGCGACTTAAAAACTAGTCGCCCATGTATGATCATAACAATCATAACAAAAATTCAACTAGATAGAAGGCCGTTTGAAATCCTGGATTCGATATACTTTTCTCTACTCCTGAGATGGCTACCTGTGACTGCCCTAATTGATATCGGATCGAGTCAACTCTAAAACTTCAGTCGTATAATTTTTCTCTTTCTCTAAATGTTCTACCGATTGTTCGACGAATTCCGAAATCCTCAATTACGGATGTGATGTCTACTTATGAGTTATCTCACGCACCTTGAGTGCCGCAATCTTCGGCAGAACTGCCTTGTGAAACCTAGTCTCCCCACAAGTGATCTTCACGTTTTTCAACTGGGCTTCGACGTTTACAAACATCTGGATTCTGTGGCAAGTAGCCGGGAAGCGTGAGAGCTACTGCCGCCATGCTTCAGCATGGCGGCCCTGGAAACCCTGGCGTTCCAGGGATTGTCTTTCCTGGCCTCTTCGAAATCTTCTGCGGAGCTGGGGGTGGAGCCATGTAGTGTACTTTTCAGGGATTCCGTGTAATGTTGCTGCTGAACTAATTCACTCGTTTGGAGTCCGAATGGCACCGTAAATTGTGGGAGCGTGAGGGAGGGAAACCGTTCAAGTCGCGAACTCCAGTGATGTTGATCTCCGGATCCTCTATGTTTATCCGATCGATAAAGTTTTCGGCAGAGTTTCGATGAGTTTGACCACACTGGAGGGAGCCCAGCCGGATTCGTAGAGTTTTCCAATCACACCGACAAGGAAGCGCTGGTTCATCTCAAGATCTCCGTTAGCGTCAGACGAAGACGATCCCACAACGGTGTCATGCTATGAAGGTTTGAGCCCAGCTAGCGATCGGATTACCGGATCGAGTCGGCGATGTTTTCAAGAATCCATCTCTTTTTCTGAAGATTGAATATCTGGTCACGATATTTCGAGCAGATCCATTACTGCATAGTCACAGAGGGTCATTCAATGATTGGCCCGATCCAAAACGAATCCTGAAACATACTCAATGAGTTTCGTCAAGAAGGATCCGTTGGCAGACACAATCCTGAACAGTAGATCCGTTGCGAAGTCAAACCTTCAATCTGATTCGTGGAATTCCACTGTAGATGCCTAACACGAATAGCAAGCTCGGTTTCAGCCGTCCGTATCCCGAAAGCTGTATCCAAGCGAGTGTTTCCGTGGGATGCGGTGGCTCAGGGGGCGGTTTTCAAATTTCGCGCCATTGCCGTGTTGACACCACACACCTCGAGCGGGATACGAGCCGTTTCGAACAGAGACTTCGGTACGGTGCTCCACGCGCACTGTGCTTATATGCCGAAACTTGGACCGGGCGGCAAATTGTGTGCTCGGCGTTTATTTCTTTTACAGTGGAAACTCCAGAAGCTTAGTAATCCATCACAATGTTTTCCGTGTGTCGTTCGTTCATGAGAACGAGAAGCGTCGCGTCAACAATAACCTCGAGAAGTCAGAGAAAACTTGCTTTCACCACACAGGTTAGTCGATTATCAGTTTGGGATTTCGTTTTATCTCGTATCTTCTACATGACTGACCTTGTTTAGCACAAAATCCTGCTCTCGTCCTCTCGAGCATTCTTGAATGACGAAAAGCTGGCGGAAGACATCTTTCCGGATATCAACTGTTTTTCATCCGCGCGGAATTGTCCTTAATGTCGGTGAAGAGTGTGGGACAGAGTTTTGGAAAAAGGATTCTCCCAGTTCCGGGAACAAGCTCTGTTCTTGCTATATAGAATGCCATACTTGAAGTTCTTTGGTAATGATTCGATTCCGAGTGGAGAAATGTCGGACCGAGGTTCACTGTTACCGGTGGGGCTTGAGGATTTTTTTCGCTTCAGGGGTGTTCGGAAAGCATCGACGAGACTCGATAGTGAGCGGTAAATACGGTGTTTTTTCTTGAAAGCGGTGGCATTTCCACGGAAAAGCGGCATCATCAACGGATAATAATCATTGCAGCCTTTCTGAGCAGCTTCGACAGATTAGAGAGACAGCAGCAATTTCACATACTATATCCCTCATTAAGTTCTATGCATTTTTATTACTGTGCAAAGGTCAGCAATCAAGATGTGGTCCAGGCCGCACCAGGGCTTAGAGAATCCACACATCTCTCCAGACTGTCAATCTCCTCGTCTACATCGATGGAGGAGTTGCAAACTGTAAGTGGCCTTCTCATATCTCGTGTGAGCTCATCAGTCTCGCGAAGTCATACCGATTGACTTCCCTGAGAAAACTCGCGAGAAATAAGCAACAGATTCCTTCCATCGCAGGTGATCGCCCCACATCTGGACAGCATGCGTTTCCATCATCTGATAGAATGCATGCGTCATTCAGCGACCATAGTGAGTGTCTCTCTCTTTCGGGGGGATCTGTCCTCGTATATCATTTGTCCACTAGATTCCCGATTTCAACCCCGTTCTCTTTTAAAACTTTGCAGGCGAAGAACCATGGACCTGGGTTCTCAGCAAAGGATGACCCAACATTCAAAATGCTCGCCGGCAAGGTCCTGACTAAATTACGTTTTCTCAATACTCAACATTGTGTGTCTCTAGCAATATCCGCGGGAATGCTAAAAGTGAGTTCCTTGCAACACGGAGATGAGTTTGGAAAATATCAATGATTTTTTTGTATTTGATGAAGAACGGTGAAGCAATGATTTTCACTTGGGGATCGCTTCTAGTTGGACTGCTCAAGCTCTCTGGTACAAGGAATTTACCAAATGATAAGGAAACAGCTCAACGAATTGGATATCGAACAGATCATGATTCTTCAGCGCAGTTTAAATAGCGTACGTTTCGATGTTCGACATTCCACCCAGATCAGAAATGCGAATTTTGTTCCTCGTAATGTTGAATTTCTCGACAATCTATCCCAACGCTCCACTCTTCCAGCTTGAGGGAAGTTCTGAGCTCACGGACGCCTTGAAGGTCTCATTGCCTATGGTCTTCGAGGCTCAAGTGGGAAGGCAATTGGATAAGACGAACAAGGATATGTGCTTGAGGTATGTTTCCATCGCGAAGACCCCAAATATGAAAGAATTGAACTTCGTTAGAATGACGGAATTCTCCTTCCGAAGGACTCTTCGATTCGTGGCATCAAACAACATGAAGATCGAAACTGTGAATTTCGTCGCTCGCGCAGCTCGAAAATTCCTTCTAGAGGATGGTCCGCAAACCGCAGAACAGATCGTCTGCAGCTCTGCATTTAAGGAAATGGGTCCTGAATTTTTGAGTAGCCGAGCGATGCGGTAAGTGCTCGGAAACAAGCCGCTCGGTCTTCTGATTCCAAACTTGATCTGTTCGATGGGCAGCAACGTAAGTTCTCGATTTTTCCAGATATGTTTTACACGATTGTTTCGCCATCATCGCAGAAAACCTGGAGCAGTTTCACAGCAAAGCGGTACGTAGCCTATCTGGGATATACCCTCACTTTCAATTTGCTCGCGCAACACTTCGGTTTCCGGATTTCAACCAGGAAAATGGGTTCGAAGGTCCATATTATCGATAAGTTTTGTATGTTTTTCTCTCGTTTCATCGTGTCTTCATCGCAGATTCGTAGAATAATCGCAGCGTACGCGAAAATTGAGTTGTGGGACAAAGCCCTGCACGAAGCTCTGTGGACTCTCGCCCCGAAGCTGGATTTTGGTGAGGTGAGGACTGACGGTCAGGAAAAAGTTTGTCTTGCACACCCGGAAGTTTTGTCTTCAGGTCAGAAATGACAAGATTCTCTGAAATTTAGCTCGATCGGTGTTCCCACAGATAATGGGACTGGTCAGCTTGAGTATGTCGAAAGGAACGATAGGACCGAAAGACGTCTATACGCTGGGCAGCATCCTCGTGCTCCGAAGAGAAGAGGTGAGCTGGAGTATTGTTCTTTGGTCTCTCCCCAATGATCCTCCGTGGAATCATCAATTTCGTTAAGAACACTGAGTCTTGCAGCGGATGTATTCGTGATTGTCGATAAGCCCGAGAACTTTGAAACTATTTTCCTTGAAAGAAACTCACAGCCCTCTCTTTCCCTTAGTTCGTGGACCGTGCTTTCCATAGCGATGTAATTGACTGCGCTCACATGATAGCGCAGCAGGCTGCTGCCTTGCCCGGTTAGTGAGCTTCATCGTTGGTAACATCGAGGTCTCCTCTGCGAGTATCTCAAATGAAGGGTAGGAGGAAGTTCTTTGGAGATTTCCTCATACGGGCCTCTGAATCATTGCAGCCACCGCCAGCAGATTTCAAAACGTCGGAACTGTGCTCGCCCAAGGACTCGAACGACACGCATGTATAACGGAAGATCCGAGCCTATTGGTTCGGGTTCTGCTAGATCTGGCAATCCTGGGAGTGTATCCAGAGAAGGAGGTAAGCGTCAAGAACTTCCCGTTCCTGACATGTGTACATTTGACTCGAGTTTCTTCGATTTTCATTTGTAGCTATCCATCGATTGTAATTCTGCTACGGAACAACGTTCCTCTATCACCGCAGTTGTTGGACTCCACCATGCTTTTCATTACTTTCCAGCTCGAAAAAGTTTTCAGTGAAGAATCACAGAAAGCGTTCGCAGCTGTCTCGTTGCCTGATCTCCTCCGTCTGTTCGATGTGAGTAGGTCCCTCCCCCACATTTGATTGGCTCTCAGGAAACTTCCAGGCATTTCATCTGAATTGTCGTCTTGTGTTTCATAGCTCGAACGGTTACTCCGCCTTCATTTCGGCGAATCCTGTACGTACGTCGTGATGCCGGAGCTGAGAGAAAAAGCCGCCGAAATGCGAACGCCAACCCCTCTCGTCGAGGGTTTGGCTCAGAGTATGCGAGATGTACTCGGGGGTCCTGAGGTGGGTAGCCTCATTTTGTTGCATTCGAGTCTAAGCGAGCAGAAAACAAGAAACTTGATCGACGCTTTAAATTCATCCTTGCAATCAAAGATCATCTTCTGTTCTCCGAACAATGAATTCTGGTTCACTTTTGCAGTTCGTGCTTGAACACGTTGTGAGCCCCCGGTTGGGAGTCGAGGTCGATCTCGCTGCAGTCATAAGGGACGGCAAATATCCAGTCGCTCTGGACAACAAACAGTCTCCTCTCGAGGTAATCTTCCAAGGGAAGAAGCACATGAGGACTTTCATGGGATATCCTCGGAGCTTTCTCTCTCTCTCTCTTTCTGATTTCATCCATGCACGTGATTTCCCCAAAAAATTAACCTCGGAATCGATGAACTTTAGGATTTGCCTGAGAACTGCAAGGTGATAGCGATCCTCCAATGCTTTGAAAATCGCGACTTGGACAAGAAAACTGGAAAGGTGAAAGTGAGTACACACCGATCAATCTGAGGGAGCCATGGGAGGTGATCTTATCTTCTGCTTCATTTCACTTCTCTCAATGAGTAACTCGCCGGAGACTGATTTCGTCGAATTTCAGGTTCCCTTCGCTCTCAAAGGACGTTTTCTCCAAGCCGAGAATATCTTTCCAATCTCTATCACGACGAGAAAATGGAAGCTTCTCGCCCCGAACGAAAGAGTTAATCTCATCAGAAAAGAACTTGCTGAACTTTCTTGTCACATCGAGACTCAATGCGAGTAACGGGTTTGAAGTGCTTTGTAAATATTTCAAAACAAACTGCACGTTTGGGGTCGTCAGAAATGCTCTGGGATCACGATTCAGATAATCTAGAGTCCGGCAAGGAACGTCGTATGGTAAATGGATGATGAAGTAGGGAATAAATCAAATCTTTGAGATGGAGCTCTCTTCTTGCTTCCTCGACAGACACCTGTGGCTTGCTGGTGTATGTGTATGATGCTTTCCGGATTTCGCAATCGCCGTGCTGACGGCCAAATCCGCCTCCTAAGGACGCGAGTCATTCCGATCTCCACTGACTGGGGAGGCAATCTTTGGAAAACCCGTCTCCAAGCCTTCACGCTGCCTGAAACTGAAAAAAAAAAACAAATATCGTATTTTTTTTGAAAACGCGCTGTCTCAAATAGACGAGAAGATCGGCAACGTTGGGCAGTATCTGGATCGGAATCGAAATTAATATGAACGGAAGAGGGAAAGAGGAAGGGATGATGAAAAAGGATGATTCGAAGTTCCCACGGATCGGTGGCCGCTCCGTTTCAGATGTCTTAGAATTTGCTGCAGAACAAAATCCCGCGAGTTCCTGGGCGAGAATTTACTAAGTCTGATTTCATCGGATCTCAGACAGCTTTCGCTCCGAGAAAACGTTTTCTACGAGGAAATGAACACGTACCAAACGAAAAAATGCTCTTCATCCACAGCTCCGCGAAACATGTTTGACCCTAATGCCACAGAGCTCCTATCTGAAGAAACTCCTCTCTTGAGTTTCTCAAGGGGTTTTTGATCAATGTTACTGCACCAAAGTTCGAGAGATCGTGTGATTTGCATAGGGTTCCAGATTATTCAGCTCAGAGCATTCGAAGCTTTCGATTTTCTTCATCTCGATGCAACTGCGGCGTTGTCAGTTCGGGGACATGGGAGCGGAGTTGAAGCCGGGGGAGACTGGGTCAATATAAACTGCGGGAGATTAGTTTCCATTTTGAAAATGAAGTCATGCAACACTCAAACTTGGATACGAAGTCTCTTCCCTTCCAGAAACAGGAATAGGTGCGAGAGCGAGATCAGTGCTCGGCTCGGTTTCACTGGATACATTCGATTTTGTTGCTATCGCAGGTCTGCAAGATAATGAAAGCGTGCTTCGAATTTCGTCGACGAGGAGTTGAGGTCTCGACCAGGTTTCATGCCCAGCTCAGAACCAAAGAATCACAGATACTTCGAACAGCTCACCTTTCGATCGGTGATGGATAAACCGTCATCAGTCCGTGCAGTTCTTTCTCCACTTGGCTCTACACGGGCGGCTGTGGATTCGGTTGGAAGTGATGGGCTCCCTCTGAGTGTATGTATATGACCGACTCTTGTCTCTTATGTTCCAAACCGAATCCGATGTCCCTCAATCGTTATCATTTCTTCGTTCTCCGCTTAATAGAGTGGGCCAGCGAACAGCCACCACCCAACGAGCCTAAATGGATCTACGACTTTGAACTTGAGTTATGGAGATTTGATTCGAGGAAACAGCTGTCCGGCGTGAGTATTTTGTATTGTTTTATGACTTCCCCGTCTCAATCAAGTTCGTAGTAACGAAGAGAATCCGCGAGGGACATCTCACGGATTTTCCCTTCGAGGTGTTGGACGAGGACCTCCGGCCTGAAGTGGCTTTTGACCCGTTTTTCCGATCTATTGTGAGGCAAATATCGGTGCTTTTGAGTTCGTTCAGTTCTGAGGATTGCGCTGCGGTATTGAATATCTTTCAAAACATCAGGATGAATGCTGCGCCATGAAGGCGCCAGAAATAAGAAATAATGAGATGATTCCTTCTGAACACAAGTCGCTAAGTCAGGACTTGCATGGTTAAGAGTTGCGCACTCCCAAAAAGATGAATGAATCTTGCAAATCAAATGAGAACCCCTCTTCTTTCGGATTTCCGGGAAATAAATCCAGGCCCCCTGAATCCGCTAATAGTAAGTGGAATCCAGGCCCGTTATAACGGGCTCAGCGTTGCCCAGGTCCGCCGCCACAAGCCATAGAATATGCCACCTCCCATATGTCATGTAGAGTTGCCATGTTGAACTTCGAACGGAATCAAGCAAACCCAATCCTGGCTCCTAACTTTACGGAAAAGTCAACTTCACGGAATTATTAACTCTTTGAAATAGGCGAACCGTCTTCTCTACGTCACTCAGGCGAACGTATAAGGGTTGTCTCGTTACAGCTTCCCGCGAACGCCCCTCTGTAAAGTGTTTAACTCATTCCATCGACTGAACTTCGAAACTCGGAAGGTGTAGCTTGATTTGAATTTCATTGGATTTTTCAGGGTCAAGTTAGGGAACGGTGGAAAGTTGATGAGGAATTCTTGATCATTCCATGATATTCATGTTAATCCATTTTCGACAAATCAGATGCGAATTGGACTTTAAGGGGAAAACGCCTTCCGTTTTGAAGGCGGTGCCCCGGTGGATTCGCGTTGCGGCGCCAAACTCTGATCTCGGATCATCACTCATTCGAGGTACTCCAGTAGCACCCCGAAAAAGCTATTCTTTGAGCCTATGTTGAAATCATATCGCTGATTTTCTGAGTTTGCCACTTTTCTGAGCATTTCAAGTCAAGTCGCGAACTCCGCACTCCTGAGGAAAATGTGGATTGGGAACTCCCCAAAATATAGAATCCCTCAAAGTGGAAAATCCCTGAAACTCACAACTCAGACAAAATTCCACTACCTGCTCCGTAATTCAGACCATAGACCGAATTTCGATTCGACCCCGCAACTCATTGTCAGACACCTCCTCATAAGTCAGAACTTAGGGACGAATTTTGTCGCCAATTCAGAATTTTTCCAGCCAATCACGAACTTCGTCACAATCGAATGCGTGGAATCCGATTGTCCACTTCAATGACTCCTCCGAGGCGGGGATGGGAAAAGAATAAGATCTCTGGCTCCCTGACAGAGATGCATCGACTCCTATTCGGTGCGTGCACGACTACGAATGCACGGATGGGTGCAGACATAAGTTCCAACCTGGAATCGAGCGCGCAGCTTGGCGTCGCTGCGAGATCAGCTGACGGGAAGATCGTTGTTTCAAGCAGAACTTTTGTTGCGTGTTGTTTTTTCATTCATTGTTGAGACCCAAGCAGAGATACCTATCTATCATATGCTAACATTTGGACACGACTCGTTCGTCAGAAAATCAGCCTCAATCGTGGAATCGTGACCATAGTAAGGAAGTAAAATTTTGCTGCAGATTATGACGTGTTCTCAATTCCTCAAGCAATCCACCCAAGATCCGAGGTCGAAATCGACCATGTTAGATGAGAAAGAATGAATTCGCGTCAGAACATCTCCAAAATTTTCAGTTCATTGCAAAACATTTGAAATATCAAGACGCGATTCCGAATTCCCGCGAGGGAGATTTCATGGAACGGCCAAGAACAATGAAAAGAACTGCGAGGAAGCACATCGGTCACTTCAACTGTGATGTTTATAGCGGTTGGCCGCAGTTTTTAACAGAATCCGCGGTTATTTGCGAGGCCTAATCCTGATTTCGGTTTCATTTGCTCTCCCTTGTCTTCATTTTTCTTTTGTCAGTGTTTCTCAATTCGATGGATTCGAGAAGGCTAGCTACTCGATCCTCGGCTGAATTACCCGAGAACGAGCACAGTATGGGAAAATCACCGTTTTCGAGCACCTTGGGGACTGCTTGCGATTCGAGTTTTATACCTCGAAACCTGAGAGACGCGAAGTCAAGGAACGGCTTCTATGTCACCCGTCCACTCGAGCTCTCTGAAAACCCTCGCACGAATCGTGGAGTCGTCTGTGAACTTCATTTGCATAACAACAGACGGCGTCCGGAAGACGGTGTGGCGTGGAACTCAAAGAATGAGACTGAATTTCCAACAAGGATTGATACTTCCGAGAGCGAGATGTCGGAAAAGTGGAACGATTGCATCGTCGGCACTCCATTCAATGTAATTTCTCTTCGATGCACGGAATGAGATTCCGCCGAATCGAAGAGCGCCGGAGGCAGAAAAGAGGAACGATGCGGAACTCGTCCCGTGGCTTCGATGCCGAACTTCGACCGATTCGAGAGTCCGGTCCAGCACGGAAGCATTCATCGATCAAAATCGATGCTGGGAAGTCATTTTCTGCTCTCGTTATCTCTTTCCTTATTCGTCCTCACTGTGTGATTCCGAGATTTCCGTGGTGGACAGAAAACCCTGGACTGCGGACAGATCGTTTGCCGAGCTGTGTTCGATCTGCTCTTTTCAACAATAGACTCGTGCGGTCGGGTCAAAGGATGTCGAGGGATCGAGGGCAATTTCTTGGTGGGCTTTAAAGATTACTCTATCAGCGGACTTCTCTCTTCCCCTCATCCTCTACCACTGTCCAATGCTCGTCGATCTTCGGTTCGGTTGGCTCGTCGTTCGATAGCTGGTCCTTCGTTCGAACGGTCGGTTTGTTGGCCGTCCCTCGGGTCCAACCAGTTGAGAACGGGGAGAAGCAAAAGCCAGTTCAAATCGATTTTAAATCCTCAAAGTCGATTTACAAAATAGCCACCTAATAGCTACACACAACGACTTCGACGGGAGTTCCTATTAAACCGATTGAGGAACCCTTTATCGTTTCTTCTCCGGTTTCCACATTGCCTCGCACGTCTGGCTTGGAAACAAGAGTACCTTATTCGCGATGGAGACATCGTTTGCGTCAAACCTGCGGAAGACTCGTACAAGAAAAGACAGCAGGAGTCGAGGTTTGTAACCCGGAAACTCCGCTTTCTAGCAGACAAGATAGTTCGACCATGACTGTGGAAGCTCATCGATTTCCGCTTCGTGGCCCTCTCCGTCTCATGGAGTCGTCCTCGACCACCATCGACGCAAGGCAGGTCTAAGGAGCAGACACAGTAGTTGTCCTGAAAGTCCCGAAGCTCTCGCTTGCCCTCCTCGGTCGTCGTCCTTACCCGCAGACACATTCAGAACAACGTTTCCGAGAAGCCGCAAACCTTCGGTGAAATTCCAGTGAGATGACGCAAGTCCTCTGTTGTCTGTATCACTGGTTACAACGATCAGGTGACGGCCTCTATGAGATTGGACACGTTCAGGTGTTCCTCCACCTCGAACTGAATGAAGAGAGGATGAACCCTGCCTTGTTCTCGGTCGCGGACCCGAGGAGGGGACAGAAAGTTCTAAATTGATTCCGCGGGGACATCAACAAACTCAAGAACTCCGAACAAAGAAAAAAAACGCTCTGGTTGCATCATCTGACTAAGGTCATTCCATAATGGGCGCCATTCTTCTCGGCTTTCACAGTTCCGTAAGTCAGGACGGAGGAAGTAAGATGAGAAACTAGAGCATCCCTCGCCCTTCTTATCTTTTCCGAACTGTTGGAAGTAGCCTCCCGGAGCTGAGAGAAAAGACCTTGTCGACAGAAACAACGAGCGACTCGGCATTTGTCTGGCAATTTTCGAGAGGGCTTTCCGTTTTGACCGCTCGAAAGTTCTCGTTGTCCATTGTCAGACGAGAGTGGAAGGGAAACAGGGAAAACGGGAAACGAAGATAGGAGGAAAAACGAATATTCGGATAGAGGCTTATCTCTTGATTAACATTCTATAGGAAGAGGCCGGGGGCTGGACGGCGAGACGAGGGTCCGATAATCCGACGGACTTTCTCCCTCCCTCCCTCCCCCCTTCCCTGTCGTCCCTCTGCCCCCTCTCCTCTCGAGCTGTGTGTTATATCTTGCCCTTAATTATATCTGCGAACTCGCCGCAAACGCTCCACCTTGGATTTGAACCCTCTGAATGCTCGAAAAGTTCTGCGATGATTTTACTCGAAGTTCGTGATTGTGATGGGTCGGAGGACGAGTCACAAACTGTCGTCAAAGCACTCGATGCAAACACAGTACGGCAGCCTCCTCATCTTGTCGTAAGGTGTTTGTTTTCGCAAACTGCTCGTTCGACGGCCTCCGTAGTTTTCGCCGCGCCGTGCGCTTCCACCGGAGCAGGTGATACCAAGCACTCACGTCCAGTTTTCAGGTGAGCCGAGTCAACAACAGCTGGCCGGCTCGTGCTGAGTTTTCAAACTCCCTTCACATTTCCTCGCGCTCGTCCTCCCGCAACTATGGGGACTATCATGACGGCTATCCTGGATCCGCTCAACTTGACCGATGCCAAAGTTTGTTCGCACTCGGAACGTCCGAATCCGAGTTGTTTCATTTCCATCGAAAACTTTTCAGCAGCAGAAACGCGTAAAACCAAACTCGCGCGATCTCTGAACACGAAACCAGTCGCGATATGGCAACAGCACCTCTTTTCGATTGACGCTGCGAAAAAGTCGCGACGGGAGAGGAGGGTGTCAGCTTGTCGGAGGACGGCAGTAAGATTCCTCGCGAGTGGCATCAACAGCCACTTCGGTCGGAGAATCCGGGAGTTCCTGCTGTGTGAGGATTAACTGGGACCACTCGCGACTTTTCAAGGTCGTCCGCGTATGCGTTTGCTGGTACGGAGACGTAATAGAGAGTAAAATTTCGACAAAACGATTTGCACTTACTCCGTTAGGCTTTTCGGCCGTGCACGGGTCTCGAGGCTAATTCTTTGTTCGTTCCCTCGTTTTTCCTTCCTCTCAGCCATTTACACTTTATTACACATTCGATTTTACGTCTACGACTTGCCGTCGTCGTCACCGTCAAGCATTGCTGCTCACCGATTTCTTCCAGCATTTGCTCGCTGCTCCCAGAGAAAATGATTCCCCTACTCTTCAATAGCATTTCCTCCCTCTCTCGGAGAATATTAATTTCGCTCCAGATTCCGTCCTAATTCAAATCCCTTCATATGTTTGGCGTATTGGAAGTCAATTCGAGCTCGGAGGAACGTGAGGACCTCACATCTGATTGAGTGGACCTGTTTCAGATTCGGATAGTATTGTACCATATTCAGCCTCGATTCTCGCGTCCGTTTGGAAGAGGGGGAAATCGCTATCACTGAATTCTGGAAGTGTAAGGAATCCGACGAGAGAATCGCAGCCCTACCTGGATGGAGATCGGACTTTTTGCGAGTCGACGTTGCTTTCAAACCGAACTCACGTCTGCGGATCTGAACTCTTACTCATCTATCCGCGCTGCCGAATATCGCGTTTCGAGCACTGCTTGTGTTGTAGACGAGGTTTGTACAAGGATCTTGATACATGTATTCGTAAAAAGTCGCGGCATTGACCCGCAAGACCTCTCTGGGCGGAATTTTTTTGTGATAATCTCGCGGAATAATTTCAACAGACCGCAGAGGAGAAGGTGAATATATGCTTATGATCGAGTGCGCACTCCGTCTGGGGCCTGAACAGTTTTTAGGCGTCTCGGGAACTAAAAACTCCTCCGTGCGTTGAGCAAACGTTTGAGCCATCGATTGAAAGAACAACTTTGTTTAGTAAGCTAATACATGAACTTCGAACTTGAGCGGCAGACATAAAAAACTCAAACCCACAGAGTATTTCATCAGGTTGCTAGATCATGCCCCCGAGTATTGTGTGATGAAGATTCCGAAAGTTGAAATCCTCGCCCTTGCGCCCTGATCGCATTTGCGCAGGGAGAATACTTCGGTGTCTTCCCTCCAGTCACTCAACATTTTTCCCGAATCCGGGTTTCAGGACACGGGTTCACATTCGTCTTGGATTTCCGGAGAGATTCCGGTCGGGTCACATAGTGGCGAAGAACACCGGAATAGGAAGTTCCGCGAAGGTTCCCGCGGCCCTGGTCCAAACCCTCAGCGAGGACATCACTGCGGCGGGATGAAGTCCACTTGATGGTGGATCGAAAAACACCTGAAAGAATTCCAGAGATGTATCCGAACACCGATTCCGCGGTGGTCCGTTCGATTTGTCGAAGACGATGACCGGGAATGGGGTTGGTGTGAGATGCCACGCTCGATCGAGGATTCGAGCTACTGTTCACAGTTGTGTTGGCCCCTGTAGCGAGTCGGTCCGTATCATTATTAATATAAAAACATGCCGTGCTCGCTCTTCCCTTCTGTCTCCAAACTTGAGGGCGCAGCTCGAAGATCTCACTGAATTTTTCCTCCCGAAGCGCTTCGTTTCCCTCCGCGCTCTCATTTGTGCTTCTGTCGAGAGCTCCGACCATGAAAGTCCGACCGCAGGCAAATACCGAAGCATTTTTATGAGAAAACGGGAGCCGGGGCAGGGACAGACGCAGCGAACTACCCACATGCCAGCCACCCGGCTCGGTGGACGGCAAGGCAGCACCCACGTAAAAATGTCTATGTGTTCATTAGCAATGCGGCTCCACCAGTTTCGAGAGGGTCTTCGCAAACTTCTCTAGATCTAATAATGGCGCGGGGCAGAGACCAGAGTCTCCAATCACTGCGCGTGTCCAGCTCGGTTTCAATCTCTCTCTTTGTGTTTCTGCTCCGCTCAAACATCTCTCACACTCGGTCGAAGGCAAGTCCGCGTCGTTAAACATCGTTTCCAATGCTCGCAAGTTCTGTAGAATCCGGTGATGAGGTCCCGGAACCGAGCGCCACCATAATCTCTCAAACTCAAATGTATACTGAGAACCTAATTTCTGACTTCTGCATCGAGTGCGTTCAGAAAGCTCAAATGGCTTTGCATGTTTTTCTCAGGAATTGGCGTTTGGAGCCTATGACCGTTTTACGAGAACATGTCGAACGTGTTCTGTTCAGTTCAGATTGCACCATATCATTAAGGCTTCCAACAACAGTGTTGCGGTGTTGACTTCTTGTGCTTGAAATCCGCCGATTTCGCTCGATCGTGGAGTAAACAGTATTGTTTCGTGCAACGACCACTTCACCAGCACGAAATGTTGAGAGAATAACGTCTGCGTTCGATAGTTTTCCCTACGTGACAAGTGACACGCGTTTTTCCCTTCCAGCCCGAGTATTGAGTGAATCTGCCCTTTAATAGAGCTGGTGAAGGTGACCACCGCCAACTTCGGAGCATTCAGCTTCAACGTCGATCGGTCTCGGTCCGTCGCGGCGTTGTTGCGTGAGTCAATGCCATACGTGGGACGACACAGCTCATTAAGTAGCGATGCAACGGGTTCTATATTTGTGATTGGTCGAGCTGACCGGGCTGCTGTATCGTCCGACACCCGGTACTCAAGCGTATGCTCGAAGTTGGGAGTCTTTCAAGCGGACGAGATCGATGGAGCTCGGGACCATCAGGTCAAGTGGCTCTGAGTGCGTGAGTTAGACAAGTCATCGAATTGTGATCCTCAGAGCACATGAAAGGTGAGAGGACACTTCTCCTAAAAACAAGCCGCTGCCACTTCTTGTAGGCGGCGGGCATCTGAGCTGTGGACAGGAACAACTTTGAAAGGAGCAGTGACAGAGTTGCAGAGAACGAAGAGAAGTGATAGTTAGTGAGGAATACAAAAATGAAAGTGCTGTTCTGGTGCCAAGAGAATGAAACTCTTCACTTTATACACTCTCAGTTTGATCTCATCGTTTCGCAATTTCCGAGAGAACCCAAGGGAAAGTGCGCGCGAGACCGGAGCGAAACGACCTTCGAATTCGAGGACCCTCGCTTCGGCTCTTTGAGTCTTCAGATTAACGAGCGATTGAAAGTTTTCCTAAGAATGGATGTCAGGAGCAAGTCACTCCGGGTCGTGATTCTCCCCGAGTTGACGGTCGAAGCCAGACCGACACTACTCCCAACTTTGTTCCCAAAATTTGTGACTTAGGGATAGTGGAGCACATTTACGAGGATGCCGTAGCTCAATTAGAGAACACGAATGATGGGAATCGTCGGAATGTACAATAACAATTTGTGAAACACCCCAGCATGATTTGAGGCGGTCTCTGTAACGAGTCATTCAAACACGAACAGCAGCAGCAGCAACAGTAGCGTGCTTGCATTCTTAGCTCGTTCTCCAACTCGCCTCTCTTCCCCCACCCTACATGCCCACACAAGATGGAATGGCTGAGCGTGGGTCATTCTCAACTTGTCGTGGAATGACACACTCTTCGTTACGACTATTAGTAGGCCATTCATTAGAATTCCGGCAAGTTTTCTCACTCATAGACGTAACAGTGGAGATGTTGCTCTCTCATTTACGTGTTTTGTGTACAAACTTACGCTCGGCATTGTTTCTCTTTTGTTACGTTAATGATTCTGACGTTTCCGAATTCCTCTTCCCGAAGAGAACTGGGAGAGCTTCCCAAGTCAACCGAAACTATAGTTTGACTGCGACGTCTCTTGTCTTAGCCCTCCACCAAATCACCCCGGAATGTAGGAATGAATCTCCACGGATTCCCAATCGACGAATTACTCGAATTAACGGGAGTTTGAACTGGAAGAGCTCGAGTCTATCTCCAGGTAGGGGCAGCACCTACTTTCCTCGATCTCTTTGTTTCTGACGAGTCCCACATAGAAAAGCAGATCTAGCAATCAATAGAGCGATGATGACTCCTGAAACTGGTTTGCAGATGATTTCATTCGCATCCTCTAATACGGTACGTGAGATGATGTATGGGAGCTCACTGTCACGACCACACATTCTTCAAGGGTCGAAGTCTCTAACAATGAGCTCAACCCACGGGGCGTTCATATGAGAGAGATCGGAGTCTCCAGAAGCACGAGGAGCAGAGCCGAACCAGGGCCACACTTCGAGACGTCAGAGTCCGGGAGTGGGAGCCGAGGTATGGTAACCACATCCATCTTAATCACTCGAATGATGTAACTCCTCTTGGACGCATCGATGTATACGCCGCGGCGCGCCGGCAGGCAGCACGGCCGACCGACCGACCAGCGGGCCAGCCGCCCACCGAAGCGACGGACAGGCAGACATACTGACGAGCTCAGGGCCCTTGGATGGATAGACGAACATAGGAACAGGCGAGCGGTATGAGGGAGTCAAGAAATTAATAATGAGATTTTTGTGCCCACTCGAGATTGAAGATCAGCCGATCGATCATATGCGTTCGTCCATTAGCAAGTCAAGCTGTTTTTTTCCTCCTTGCACCTCTCGTCTTCGCCCGTTATTCCTCTCCTTCCGCCCTCTTGCCCAATCACTCCCTCCGCATCCATGAACCCCGGTCCTCTGAATGTCAAACAAAAACGGAACCGACGCTAAACAGGTCTTTTCTCTAACTGACTGCTGAGTGCACCATGTGCAACCTCAGGTCGAAGGTTACGGCCCGACACGCGAAGCCTCGAACTTTCGAACGTCTCACCTCAATCGAGTGATGATCTCGGAGCAGCCGTGAAGATCTCCTCGTGTCCGGTCGTGAAATCCTTTTGTCGAGGTTGGAGGACATATATCGTCAAGGAGTACGTAAGCTCGTGCGGGTGGGACGGGCTGCACCCTGATACGAGGAACAAGCGAGCGAACAAGCAGAACTGGTATTGGCGTATTAAGGCCTGAGCTGGGTTGTAATGGATCTGGTCGATCAATAAGTGAATGCCCGATTGGAGGAATTTTATTGCCATGATCAATGGATCCCTGTCGTGCCGCTTGACGCCACCGAGCATCCGAGACGAGGGAGTTACCGAGAGTTGGAACCGCATCGGGAAGAGAAAAAGAGTGATGCACACTGAGCGAGTGAGATAGAGAGTTTCTGATGAAGATTCTGAAATAGAAGAGTTGGGGACGGAATCGACTCCTCTAGTTCCACCAAAAGACACATACTCGTATGGTACTGGAACTACTCGCTGCTCAGTAATTCTTGATTGCAGGCTGTACGTCGCAGATTATGGTATGCTCGTGCCTCGATGGTTCTGTGAGTGACGACCGCGGCAATGCTCCATCATGACGACATCCACCGCTGCCGGCCTCGTCTCGTTCCTGGCCATTATGGGCGCTGCAGATCGGACCTTGGAGGTGGCTGCTTTCTCTCGGAACCTCCCCAATCCTTTTCCTGATTCCAGGAATCGTTCCCCATGCTCCCCAGCCGAGAGCCTAGACCTTACTTCAGGGATCCTACCCGTTCTGCATTTCAACACAGTCGGACACGGTTCCATCAGCTTTTGAAGACCTTATGAGGATGGCCCCCCTCCCCGGTCGACGCAGCCGTAGTGACCGTAGACCCGCGCACTTGAAACAAGCGCGCTGACTCTTCTGCTACTCCCTTTCTATACATCTCGGATCTACGGGATCTTCGCTCACTTTCTCTCTTCAACCATCTGGTGGATACATAACGCAAGGTTTCGCAGAGTAATCGATGAATGAGGGGAAAATGGAGCGAATCAAAACAAAAAGCGATCAAAAGGAGCTTCACTGTTGGCTCTTGCACGTGGGCTGGCGAGGAACTTCTCAAACTGTATGATCCAAGAGACGCAGAGTCTGTAGTGTGGGATTCTATTCATAGACTCTCAGCTGCGCAAACTTTCATGAAGCACATACATGGTCGCATGCACAAACGTTCGCAATTCGCAACATGGTTTTGCTCTCCGGGAAAGATGGTCTGAGGATTGAGGAGGATTTTCGCAGATGATAACGACAACTAGTTGTAAAGAATGCTTGTTCCTTGCCGCTGCTCTCCCATCTTTTCCATCCTCAGTCGGCTCTTTCGACGACTGTTTTTGGTGGCGGGCCGCCGAGCGGGGCAAGCACGGGCTGGCTGGCAGGAGGCAGGCAGTCGGTGAAACAGGATTGCTTTTTCGTTCAGACATAGCCTCAGTGCGGCTCAGCCAACATTGCAGCGACGTTCGAATCTGCTTCGAGAAAGAGACCAAACAACGAAAGTGCATCAAACCTCTCTATTTTCTACGGAAATGAAAATAACACAGAATCGTCATATCCGTTGTCGGAGGCCGGCTCGATCACGACGATCATCGACCGACATCAATGGCAACTGTACAATGGACATACTTCAAAGAACGTCAGACCTTTAAACGAACTTGGGTGTGGCTTCAACATCGGTGCGTCGACGGATTGAGCGGCCATGGACGGTCGTGCACTTTCCTGAATAATCCTCGAGATCGAGTACAATATGCCGAAGTCGAGCACACAAACGAGTTCGAAGAGGTCAAGTTCGAGGAAGTCATCGCTCTTCTTCTGACTTTGCCTGGAAGCCAGAAGCTTTCGGAAAAAATTGAATATGGAGCTCTTTGTCGCTCATCGAGAATCGTTTCCATTGTCACAATCGATGTCGCAAGTCAATAGCTCGGAATATGCGTAGCTTGCGCCGTCAAACCCATCGAGGATAAAAAGTGTTTTCGATGGTTCTTGTCTAGTCTTGTTCTCCGAATCATATCGAGTATGGAGACGATCCGTCATCGGAAAAATCGAATTCTCTGAACTACGCAATGTTCTGATCATGCGCTCTGCTTCCATTGATTTGGAGCAGCCGATCCATGACTCAATCAGTCCAGGCACGACAGGTCGCCCGACGACCATCGAATCCAGAGAGCGGAAAAGTTCGTGATAAGACGTTTCTGATTTCTTTGCGTGTCGACTCGCTCCGAAATCGTCACAAAACGCGCGTAACAGAATGAGCGGTGGTCCCAACGCTATCATCACACGCTCTCTGCGTCGTCGTACGCGAGCCATCAGAATCATTTACTGCAGCCAAGCCTATGCCGCATTCCGATCTCAAATGAATCATAGCGTTTCCAAGCGAAACGATCCACGTAACTAACTACCGCTTCGAACTGAGATGCTTTGACGGACGAGCAATAAATACATCGTTCATCAAAAACTTCGACACGGGATCGTTTCAAGAGCTCATGTTTTCACTCCACCTTCAATTTGAACAAAGCGCATGAGCGAGCACCATGGGTAGTTTTGTTTCACTTGGATGACCATCTCACCAACAACCTTTAGGAACTCTAAGCGGAGTCATCGCAACCTTGAAGTATGCTTTCACAACGACATCATAACTGAAAACGCAGGAGTTGTGCGTATGCAAACTGATAACACGTTCAAGCGGAGCGTGAAAAATGTGCTCCGACTGCTGACTCACAAAGCGGATGAGAACACCTGACCGAGGTAGAATCGAACTTTTTGAGATGAGATTTGATCCGATATCTCGCTCGCTGCCTCCCTCGCTGGCCTCGCTCGCTCCATCGTTAGAGCCGAGTCGACCTAGTTATCGACTTTTGATACGGCTCGACTGGTACACACGTTGGAGTCTCATGATCCCAGTCGGCATTCGAAATGCATTACAGTATTAGCTACCAGTGGAATGGAAGCGTTACGAATACGCTGAGCTGAGTGTTTTCGCCTCGCTTAGCCGAGGTCAATCACGAGGCCCCGTGCGCATCGTGTCCTCCGTGTCACCACCAATCGTGGAAATGTCTCGCGACAGCTGAATGTGTGGCGCCCTTTCTGTTCTGATCTGCCGAGCTTTTCAGCACGGGAGCTCACGATGAAAAAATCTCGTTCGAACTAGCGGAAGCTCGTGATCTCGGTTTTCTAAGTTGTTCTTCCGAGCCATATTGTAGATAACTCGGGTGATTCTCTTTCTGGATGAACGCTCTCCTTAATAGAAAAGGATTTGGCAGCAAGAAAAGAGCTGTTTGCTCGCGTATGACGAATGGATGCGCCTGCGAGTAGTTTTGGATGTTCATTTTTTATTGTTATGGACTTCGCTTGGGATGGATGAAACACATACGCATGCTTGAACGCGTATCCGGTGCACGATCGTCCATAACAATGCCTGATGGAAACAAAGATAACTGGCTCGGCGCACCAAGGTCTCGGAAGTCTTAATCTATGAACAACTTGAACATCTCCGAACTCCGGTCGAACTCGTGACTGAGGTCGCAAACAACGACGCTGAAAAATGAAGAATCTTTTGGAAGTCTTCTCTACAGTTTCTCTTGCAACAACATTTTCGAGAATTGCAATGAGTCAAACAGTGAAAATGCAAAAAGTGAATGTCCCTTGACCTAAAGTTGGCGACGAGGTCGTGGGGAAGTCCAGAGGATCTCCGAATTGGTTCCACTGCATTCCTCCATGACATCGCAGGATGTCTCCGAACGCGTGAGCATGGTTGCGCGGGCGGGGCCTCGTCCAAGGGCCGGGCGAGTGAGTCATCAAATGCGGAGGTTATAAAGTGGTTACGAGAGCAAATTAGGGAGCGACCCGTTAGAAAGATGCGAGCGGCGACAAGTTTGACCGATGTTCGTGAAACGTGTTGCTCGTGCACTACATAAAGGAGAACTGATACGATGCACCGGAACCGACTCCTTCTCCTCTTCCGAGCTTCTGCAGAGCACCGTTGGGAAGAAGCTTCATCTGGAAGTCACCAAATCACCTCGTCGTCATCGTTTTTCGATTTTCGAAAAATCGATTTCTCGATTCCGGTCAGTCCTCAAAGTTGGGTGTGACAAGACGCTCCGGGGCAAGACACAGGTGTGTCGAGGATTCGAATGAAAGTAGAAGAAGAAAAAAAAACGATATTTCGATGACGTTCCGATGATGCCTCCCCATCTCGAAGTTGTTTCCTCAATCGATCGGTCCTGTCTCGCTTTTCATGTTCTTCAATTTCACTCCGGGACTCTCTCGCTTCGCTGCGTCCGACTGTATCGTCTTCGTCGAGGCCCTGGCAGACCGGACTGTCGAACAGATAGTTTTTCAATGTCCACTTTTTCGTTCGTTCGTTCGTTCGTCGTCGTCGGTGCCGCAGCCGCTTTTCCTTCTTCGTTCATACCATCTCTATAATTTTCAGCAAGGTAATTGAAGACCGACGACCAAAGACATTGTTGCAGTAACCTTGTATTGTCGACAAGAAGGAGGTGGAGGGGCAATGGCGAAGGCAAGAGGCTCGAAGGGGAGCGCAGGAGACTTGAAAGCAGTAACGGGACCGCTTGTTCACTGGCTGTCCCGGCCAAAGGAACAGGAAACTTGTCGAAACCCCATAATCATCGTCGAAGACACCGATGACGATGAGCGGAGAAAATTTTTGCCGGAACGAAGTTTCCATTCAAAAACGACAAATTCTCGACGAGACCCTGTGCCAACCTCAAATCTCTGTCACCATCGAGTGGAGGATCTACTTCATCGAGGCGCAGCTGCCGTAGAGAAGATTGAATTCGAATCGAACCAGCCTTTCTTCGATCTCGGAATTCAACTTTTCCACAAATCAAGGATTTCCAGAGATGATTGATGTGCGTGAAAGTTGGGGGGTGAAGTTCGGAACTTCGGAAGGAGGCGCATCCTTCGAGAGGAGCCGTCGGAAATCCGAGAAATTCCTCCAGGAATGAGGCAGATTGGAAGTGATGTATTCCAGGCGTCGGATGTCGAACAGCACGCATGACGTGAGGCAGCCGGAGACGCGGAGTCTGCCTGTTCTGAATGCGCCGACTCCGTTCCCGGCAGCTGCAATACAGGAAGGAGGAGCAGGTTTCGGAGCAGGTGCACCAGTTGCCGCATTAATTAGCAGACGGTTATTATTTCATCAGTGCAGTAGGAGTGCTGAATGACTAGCGGGACTCTGAGGAACTTCTGGTTCCGAGCCTGGGATGAATTAGCGCACCGTTAATATGTTTGCGACGACATCGTTTCAAGTTCGCGGGTTGTCGCCGCCGCGCCGCGCCGCGCGCGAGTTGTTATCTATTTATGGAGAGAAAAATCACATTAGAACGTACAATTAGCTCTTCCGGAACTCCGTGCGTGTCCTCAGCCGGGGGTCTGTCATCGTCCGGAACAGAAACTTGAGGAAAAGACACCAAAGTTGGAGGTGGCCGAAGGTCCAAAAACCACGAGAGCATCGTGGGTCGACTTTTGGGCAGACGGTCGGCTAGTTGGATATATGGTTGTTTGGGTGGCTATGTCGCTTTCTGGGGGATGAAGTCGGTGGTGGATGGGCGAAAAACGTGCTAATAAAAATGGCATCTGTTACAGCAGCGAGGCAACCGCCGAGCACCAGAAGCGTAGCCCGAAGGCAAGGCAATTAAACTTTACGACGACCAAGACGACGACGACGACAACGACAACAAACAGTCAGATGCGGAATGTGCTCACTCTACCAAACATGACTAACCTTATGTTCACTTGCGCAAGTGTACGCGCGGCAACTCGATGACTTCGGACGTGGGCATGGACGAACTTAATGAACCTAAAATTAGAGAATTTGAACCCTCCATCCACCTCTTCTCTTTGATTTGTTCACTTCTCGAAGCGATTCAGTGAATCGAGGTTCCCACGAGCTCGGAAGTTTGTCCAAATACCTTTTCAGATTAGTACTCGAGGGTATCCACAACATCCGGGAGGAAATTTGTGCGAGGGAATCGCTCCAGTAGTCGATGTATATTTTTCTTCTTCCCTCGGCGGCCAATTCCTCAGTCGGTCTCAACGGATGGCTGTGCGAGTGTACGGGTGGCGGGTTGGATTCGCTATTTCAATAAATCTCGATTACCTTGTGGATCGGAATGTACGATACGGATCCGATGAGCCGCGACGAGTCGGTTGGGCTCGTCGGGCGGACATATTTTTTCATCAGAGCAAAACTGCGCGCTGTCGACTTCGCTCACGGAAGAGGTCGCCTCGCGTCAGAGTTCGGAGCTACGCAGCGTCTCGACGTCGCACCTTTGTACCGCTTGAACTCTTTTCGTCCCCAAATATCCTCAATCGACGAACCATATTTTCTCGCCTCGGAATGAACACTTTCTTGAGAAGGCTTCAGTCAGAAGGAAAGCGGGGAGTTTTTTCCACAAATGATTGAATTGATTTATTCGTTGATAATATGTTCATTCTTCCTGCTCTCAGCTTCGCCAGCTCGGGAATCGACCCGTCCAGAAACAAAGCGCGAATCCGAGCAAGTGTGGAGTTGGCGTTGTCTGCGCCGTCCGACCGTCGAGTCGTTGGAGGAAAGTCGAAATGGTCCGTCTACATCGCAGTTGAATACCAAACGCAAACGGAGACTTGTTCTGAGCTCTTTGCACACGCTTTGTTCTTCCATTTGTTCGTCTCGTTAAGATGTTACGACTCGGTTGAATGCGAAGACGTTGTCCCAAACGTCTTGACGTTGACGTCGCTCAACAGAGAACCGACCAGCTCGTTCCGTCGACAACAGTCGGCCGACATTTTCGCCTCTTTCAACAGAAATCCAGGCGTGAATTTCGGAGCAGATGAGACGTATTTTTGTTTGAATTTTTCATGCGTTCTTGAAAGGCAGCGAATCAAATGACGGAATGCCAGCTCAAGATGATGAGCCAGGAGAATCTCGACAGATCGGTTCTGGAACAAGGTGTAACAGGAAGATCCGAAAAATATCGAGAATTGTGTCGAAAACTCTTGATGAAACCCTCGTGCCCCATGTTGGGATGTTGGTTTCTTCATGAGATTCAAATCTCTGAGATTCGTATCGATTTCAATCCGGATTCAGGGCGGTTCGGCGAATCTCTACTTTACACGAACCTCCAAAAACATTTGAATCCGTAATAGCCGCCACCGAACGAATGAACTTGCAAATCTCGAGTTTTAGGCTGAATTGAGATTTCATTCCTTGAAATCTCCTCGTTCGTTCTTGTCGGAGAAGTGGTGTTGCTTTTTCGAAGGTAACGAATCTCTTGGGGCGAAATTCGGAAAACGAGCGGAACAGGTTCCAAGAATGAGATGATACCGACTCAGCAGGGTTCGAATGGGTGGGCAGTAGATAGTTTCTCTGAACTGGGATTTGAACCTCGAGCCCTATCCCACATCGATCTCGCTATCCCTGCCTTGGTTCTGTGGAGCGCGCATAACCTCTATCTGATGAATACGGGAGCGATTCCTCTGTTTTTCGAGTTGGAAACTCAAGGATAGAAGAGCACCCGTTCTTCCTCAGAGTGAGAGAAGTTTCCGCGAACTCGCCAAAGTGACTCTAATTCCAGCAAACTCAAAGTACAGTCCATGAAAATGAAAGCTGCCAGAAAGCGGTCGTTAACGCAAAAAGTGACGATGCCTCAAGAATTTGAATTGACCGTCGCGCGGTCTCTATTTACGCGCTATCTCTTTGCTCGCAAAGAGTTGGTCTCGGTCGCCCACTCTCTCACTCACTCACTCACTCACTCACTCACTCACTCAGTCAGTCAAAAGAACGACTCACTCAGTGGCTCTCCGTCCGAGTCAGCCACTCTTTACCCAGGCTTCAGCACTTCTTTTACTTCAGTCACCCTTTGCCATTACTCCCTTCCCCCCAACGAAGTCCTTTGTCTCCTGGGCCACAATTCGTCCGTTCGTTGCTGCACCAAAGGGTCGCCAAAGGGCGTTCTTTTGTCCTCGAACACAATGTCATTCACCACCACCACGACCAGCAGAAGCAGAAGCGAAGCACGAGCACGAGGCGACGAACAAACGAACGTCGCCGCAGCCCAACAGTCAGTCAGTAAGCTTTCTGTTGGTGCGCCACCATCTCTCCTCCGTTCGGCAGTCGCTCGCTTTTCATTCAAAAAAAAAGAACGGAGGCCGTTTTCGCGTGTGTCGGGAGGAAACTCCGCTGAACAAGTGTTCTAGTCGTCGTCGAGGCTCGCTCGATCGATCCGTCTCTCCTTCGGGAGGGAATTCCTTCCAGTACCCGAAGTCCGCAAACTTGTTTCCGCCGCCCACATGGCCTACTTCGGATCATAGTTCGTCGATCATGTGCCAGTGACATCGATTTCTGAACGTCGCGTCGTCCTTCTTCCGAACATGCCATTATCGAGACCGAATCGTAAAGCGTTTCCGATATCCGTGAGATAATTTCTAGCAGCACTGCACTCAGGGCCAAATCGGTAATCTCGAACTTCCGACCGGAAAAAAGTCTTCGGATGAGATAGAAAACACTGCACATCTTCCTCGATACTAGAGTTGCTGACAAACAACTCGAAGTCGCGGAAATCGAGATCGACTCTAATGAAAATACTCAGCAATGTCAAGCCGCATCCCGGCAGGGTGCGGAATCGCCAATGAATTGATGGAGGCGTCTATCTGGGCATCCATTCATCAATCAATCAGCCTCTCCATCCGTATGTCTTATCTGGACAGAGAGTCAGGGTCGAGAGCAAAAGCAGGCAGGCAGGCAACACTAACTGAGTGGACGTCCAGCGTAGTGTACGTCGGAAAAAACGCTTCTGTTCTCGGCGCCACCACCACAGTCGCCGCCGCCGCCGCCGCTAAATAGAATATTAATCAAGGCGATAAGCCACGTTGAGTGGCATTCACACCGACTAGTCCTGGCAGCTAGCGGGAGAGCGAGAAGGGTAGCTGCCTAGCTCGCTGTCTGCTTCGAAGGGAGAGCTCGGGGTAGTTGGAAGGGGCTTCGATGCTCTGAGTGCGATGAGTGTGCCTGTGTGTGAGGGGGAACTTCGTGGGGAGGTGGGGGAGGGGGGGAGAGGTGGATGGGCGAACGAACGAGGGACTCGCCACGGTGAGTTCGAGCGGTTCCGTTGCCCATCCCAGTGTCCGGATGATAATGATCAAATTGGACGGTGAGCCAGTCAGCTACACTCGATCCGCTGAGGCAAGCACCGCTACCCGATGCGTACACAAGAGAAACTTGACAGAGCGTCGTATGGTTTCAACAATCGTACAACGCTATGGATCATCAGTTGCTCGCATTCTATTCCTCGTCGCTGTCTCCCCTTTGTCTTCAATTCCAGAATAAACTGAATTTCTCTCGCTTCGGGAAGGTTCATGGATGGAATTTTCATGTTGGTCGCGGAACAAAGCGTCCGCCCAGTGGTGGGTTGCGCCAAAACTCTGACAACTCACTCTGCGAGACGTTTCAACACGCGCACCCGTGAGTGCTACGTCAAAACTTCCGTTGACCGATCGCTGTGACGCATTTGAGGCTGAAACTAGAGTGGTACACATTGAAAAGGGGCCACCCACATTTTTCGTGACTTTTCGTTAATAATTATTCCTGCACGTCGGAAATTCAGCTTGAAAATTGTCCCACAACAACAAATGCGCAAACAAATCGGATGAAAAATCACTTGACTCGATCAAGTTTGAGCGAAGAGACATCTTTCTCTTGGCGTGGACGTTGGGATGAGGCCGGCTGCAGATTTCGAAGGTGAGCCCGGAATACCCTCATTGAACGCCGTGAATTTGTCTTCCTCAATGTTCGACAATACAGCTCTCAGGCTCAGGGGCATGGAGTTTATGACGACTTGGGTGTGTTTGGCAGCTCAAATTGAAACCGAAATTCCCCTTTTGATATTTTCAGCCCTTGAATCGAATTACATTGTTCCCTACGTGCATAAACTGATCTTGCAAATGTGTTCCAGCAATTCTTTATTGGATTCGAGTCAAATCCGAAAAGTATCCGGTGGTTTTCTCAGCTGTTCTGAATGTGATTCCAGTACATATCAAGCGCAAGTTTTGCACCAACACAGCCTGCCCGCGACCTCCTTGCCCTAAAATACGATCCTATCCTTTCTTGCGGAGTAGATCGGACTTTTTTACGATATATAGCGACTCCCGAGACTATCGCAAGTTGTTAGTCTTCGAGAGCTTTGGAAGTTACGTTATTTTAGCTTTTAATCAAAGCGTACTTCAAATGTCTTTCACTGGCGATTAAAATTCCATTGTGCATATTCGTCTTGTTTTATTGTATGCATATTTCTGCCTTTTTCGTGCATATTTTACACAGCTCTATTGATGAGATGGCTTAAAAATCAGGAAATAGAAATCTAGCAGTCACCTCGTATACTGTGTCCAGCTCCTCTCAGAGCCCCCTTTCGGGGGGAAGTTGAGCCGGTCCGACTACGCCGGGCTACTACGAGTCCACGGGAACTCGACAGTTTTTAGGTAAAGTTCGTCATTCGTCCTCGTCATAAAATTCATTCAATGCGCTGCATTTCATTGACGTTTTCTTGTTTCTCCAGATCTACGACAGAAATCGGACTGAATTTCGGCCTCAGGCATCACCTCTTGGTGAAAATTATTTAATGGAAATTTGATTCTCGTAGGACGTTCCGTTGGCTTATCCCATCAAAATAGTCGGAAGCGCTAGATGAACATCTTCCCGATGACGTTGATGAAGAATTTGATCACTGCGCTCACAATCGGTCTTCAGCCGTGCTTCTCGCAACATTACATTAGTGATTGTAAAAGCGTCATCTATTCTGTTATTTTGCGGGTACAAGCTTCCTGCGGGTAGTGTGTGTCACCCCTTCATGCAAGAGTACGCATGGTCTCCGATTCAAACAGATTCACGTAAAGATCTACCCTAGACCCGAGCTATCAAAGAGAGGGATATCGCGATACGCTTTGGCAGACTTCCGTCGGAGATCGGGATACGGATCGGAGCACCAACGTATACATTGGAACAGGCAATCAGAGACAGCTGCCACTATAAAAGAGACGATGAAGAATCGAAGGAAAAGTATCAGAGCTTCAGAGACCTGTTTCAGGCGCAGACCATCATGCGTCTCATGTTGGTGCGAGTGCAGATCGAGGCGACTTCTGGAATCGCGACAGATTTTCCTCCGGGAACACTTCCTCGACCACACTCTGAGATCTGCCGAGCTCGAACAGGGTTCTCAGAGATTGGCGAAACAGGTCAAAGCTTCGCCTGATGATTCAGTCGGGAATCCTCATCATCTCTGGTTCCGAGCTCCTCTTCTTATCGAGCTAGATAACTAACGTGGAAATTCAAATACGTTGCCTGAGAGGTACTTTTCTCCTTTGACCTGTCGATTATGTCGGAGACTTTCACGCAGCTCCGCTAAGTACCTGACAAGACGCACAAATTGTCGAGAAACTGTCGGATAGAGCCCATTTTCCGTTCGTCTATGCGAGACGCGCCTAGCTCTCTTCTGTAAGCCTCGAATAAACAATAACGACAAGAAGTCAAAAAGTGAAAAGATGAGGACGAGGATAAGAGAATGGAAGTCCATTGAGGGCCGCAGCTTATGTTACGCTGAACACCAATTGTTCGAGCGATGTTATGATCTGTAGATCATCGAGGAAGACACTCGAGCTGTATTGGCTCAGTGTCCAAAACTCCTCTTGAGCCGACGTAATGCGACACCTACCAGGTCTCGCCTACGCCGCGCCGCGGCTCCGATGTCCTTCGCCGAGTTCTTGACTGAAGACGAGAGGTTGGCCGCGAACGAAAACAAAGACCGGCGAATCGATTCTGAGTTTTATCCCCCGTCTGACATTCAAGTCGATGTAGAATTTCAAGTTTTTCCGAAATTTCTTGCCTCGAGAGAACATCAGCTTCCGTGAGATTCTCTGGAAAATTTCCATCGAACGTCCTGTTTAGAATCGGGAGCGAGAAGGCGCAGCTCAGAACAGCTGATTCTCCGCACCGGAACGATGTCGGGAGCAAAAAGTAGGCGGACATTGGAAGCCGAATTGCTTCAGCTCGAGATATATTATTTGGCAGGTGGCCCCAACATACAAACCAATAAAGACGAGACAAATGACCAATCGTCCATCGACGATCGCGTACGAACAATTTCGAATGGAGAAATCGTTTTGATAAATTTTCCCGCTCTTCCCCGCGGTTTCGATCGTTCGCTCCAAACCTGAGATGTAATTTGACACGACAACCTGTTCCCCTTATCGCTCTTCGTTTCGCACTCATTTCGCCGCTCGGAAAATTTTGAGAATCGAGACGCCATGACCGAGATATGAGGTGGACGTTGGGTTTTCAACGCGAAACCAAATGAATAGGACCGGAAACAAAGTTCCAAGGCAAGATTCGTTTCCGAATTGAAGTCTTTCTTCCTTATTTCCCGGCTCCGTGGTTTCCATCCTCACCGCCAGGTCGTTTGTGCGACGGCACAACCCTTCCAATGCCTATTCCAACAAACGATCGAAAATATTCGGAGAGTGCATGGTTTCGATATCCATCGGGAAATGTCATTCAGACAGGCGACGTATCCCTTCGTAGTATCGGGCCCTATGCATCAGCAACGAATTGTTGCTCTGCGACCGAACACGCTCGAGCTCTCCCATTTTAGAGCATCGTTTTGCGAACCCTCAGCCTGAGTCCTGTCCCATTTCCTCTTTCATCCTTCCTTGAACCTTCTTTTATCGCTCGTTTTTGTTCTGCATTCCCTTTGTGCCGATTTCGAACCCATCTCGTCGTGGGATGTTGGTTCCGTGTCGGAGTGCGATCATGAACCCTGTCTGGATCGAGAGCCGTTTCATCGTTTACACCTTTCCGTCGTCCTCTTCCGAGATCCCTCATGAATCAAAAGCAACCACGAGGAGACCTTCCAAGTTCAGAGTTGTGTTTCGTCGAGTTACCGCCTGAACCCTGCGGCTTCTATCGTCGCCTCCGACCCTTTTATCAGTACGCGGTCCTTTTTGCACCCGAACCCGGCCTCGCGGCGGCGTTCGGTCAGGAGAAGCGTTAAGAGGCCATGTTGTCGGGCGTCTTTTTACGAGCCCATTCGGTGTGCTGGTTGGTCGGTTGAGGTCCTGTTTCTGCCGTCTGCTCGCATTTCCAGCGCGAAGTGCGGCGCGAATGCGGAACAGACTGCTCCTCTGCTGGTTGAGTGGCGCAAGGGAGTGATATATTTATGCCTTGTTGGCTGTCACAGAGATTCCACTTTTCGTACTTAGACGAGTGATCGTTCCATGTGGATCCCTTCCTCGCAGACTGTGGTCTCGATGCCTTGGGCTTGTTACATACCAGGCCGAAACTACGAGACGCCAGGTGAGCGATTGCTGCCCCGATTGGGCTCGGTACTCGGTTACCTCTAGGATATTATTTCCCCATACCGGGTGCTCTCGCTGTAGCGTTAGGCCAACCCGAGTTTCCGGAGAATCTGTTGCATGCTTATCGAGGGACATGGAAAGAGCTTTTGACCCGAACACCGTTTTGAGAGCGGATTTCTAGATGCCCGAAAGGAGGACGCGGCGGCTCAGCGAAATCATGAGCTCGTTGGCCGCGCAATCGATCAGTGCACGACTTCCTCGAGTCTCTCGTCAGAGCTCCGAAACTCTTGTGGTGGTTAAGTCCCGCACGATTCTCCTTCCCGTCTCCAAGGAGTAGGCTTCGAGAAGACGGATACCTACAGCGGCAACAGGCGCAGGAGGGAAGAAGGATGCGCGATACAACTGAACGTGTTGCATGCTCGTCGCATCCTGCATAATGAGTCTGCGAGACGCAGAGAAATGAATCCTTTTTTTTCCTCCTTGGCTCGCGTCTCAGGAGCTCAAAGCTCATTTTTGGTTGAGCGTTGATTACCATATCACCATGCTACTCGCTCGCGGTATAAATACGGCACGTAGCAGACCCGGAGCAAAAACACTCGAACAGCGAGAGATTTGAAGACTTCGTTGCTCGGAACGTTCTCCTCGTAATTTTCTGCTGCTCATCTCGAAGAGCAGCTCATCGATCTAGCTGCAATGTTCATTATTCCGTTTCCGTACACAGTACTAAGAGAAGTTTTAATCAGATTTATTTGTGAGGATCTTCGTTGGCGAGAACAACATTCGTTCCTTGTTCTACATCCTGAAGGAACTCGAGAAACCCATGGAGAATGTTCTCTGTTTTGCATCTAACGAATCAGCCTGATGTACCTGCGTGGCTGAACAAGTGCCTGTCCGAGAAATCGATCGAAAACGTTGGAATGTCACAAAAAAATGAAACTCCCTGATGGAGAGGTAGAATAATTTTGCAAACATATTCAACGTGCCGAATCATAAGAACATCCATCAAGCTGATTTCTTCCCGGAGTTTTTCTCGGTTTCCTCCAAAGCTTGTTAAGTGTGATTCTGCGTTTCTCGGTGTTTCGGAACTTCGACAAAAGAAAAAACACAGAAAGCCTCTCCGAGTGAACAAGACCTTACGTAGTATAACATTTCGTATCGGTCGTCTGTATATAAGTGTCTGAATGTGTCGTAGTCCGTCGGATTTTATGTTTCCCAGAGGAACAGGGGACGGAGGAAAGACCAGCGAGGGCTCGGTGGTGGGTTTTCGTAGAAGTGACGACCGAGCTACTAAGGTTAACGAAAGCACTGAACTGAATACTCACTACGGGAATGTTGTTGGCTCGAGGACGACGACGCCGAACCGAAAGTACACTCCTTCAGTAACACGGTTTCCTCGTTCCACATATCCAAGGAGCGCAGATAGCGAGGAGAATTCGTTCCTGTGAGTCGTTTCGATGTTTTCCCTACCTCTCGGTGTATCCGATGTGGTGCATAGTGAGACAGAGTTCAATTTCCTGAACTGAAGCGCTTGTCGCTGAATGTGCTGCTCGTATCTTTATTGACGAGCCAGATGTTAGTCAGCGTCCGGAAGTCCTTCATAAAACCATTACTGGTGCACATTTTATGGCTATCGCTGCCGCCGTTGCCTATCATCTAATGGAGCAGTTTTTTTCCTCTTGATTTTTCACACCGTACCTACCCGGCGAGAAGGCGGTCTGTGTACATAATGTTCGAGGAACAGGCTTCCAAGGTCATACCTTCAGGATATGGAGTCCGCTTTTCGGACAACTGCGTAAAGCAGAATCCTCTTGAATTCAGTTTGGAATTCTCGAGGAAGAATCCGATGATCGAGGAACCCGGAATAAATTTCCCTCAACCATAGAATACGTTTGTCATTGCGTGCAGGAGAGTTCCAAATAGTCTAACGGTTCAGGAGTTCGACGCGCCGTCATCGGGAAAATGAATCTGTTCGATTTTCGAAAATTTGAACCTTTTTCCGTGAATTCCGGAAACTACTCTCAGAGCAAAAGCTTGGCTACCGGCTCGAATTATACGAGCACAGCCCCCACCGACGCCGAGTGTCGACTGAAGTAAAGAAAACGAACAACTTAGGATTCAGAACGATCTCTTCCTGCAGCTGGCTCACCGACGGAAGGCAACCAGCCATTCAGCTCGGCTGTCTGTCTGCCTGCTGTCAAAGTAACAAAGTTAACCGGTGGCGTCGTCGTCGGAGTTGGCGTAGGATCAATACAATTTGCGGAGAGCACGTACAGGGAGCACACACTTGAATATGCTCTCGTCTGGAGTGACGGTCCCTCCTTTTCTTGTGTTTTGTCTCGGACGCTCTCCGTCCGTGATCCAGTGGCTTGTTCATCCGAAGTGCAGACAAAGGAATATTGAATGAAAATTTGCATTTTCGACTGCGACTCGGGTCCTGCAATGAGAGCGGCGTACATCGGTGTTGCGTGCCGCACACCGGGCCCGACTCTTTTTTTTTCCTCTACCTCCGCTCGAGGAAAAGGGAACGCAGGGGACAATTTTATTACCCGGTGGCATTTTTACGGTTTTTAAGCTCCGCGCAGGTGTTGCTTTTGTGCCGACGTCATCGCCCGTAGTGCCGACTCAACCGAGCGTCCGACCGCCTCGAAAGCCGCTTGGAGTACAACGACGAAAATGAGGAGAACAACTGGCGATTGTTGCTTGAGGTTCCCACAGTCGTTGTGGAAGAAATGTTGTCGGAGGAACCAGCCATCCACTGGCTTTGCTTGCTCGCCGTTCAGAGCGCTAAAAGCAACTCCCGATCCTACTTCTCCATTCCGCCGAACACCCACATCTGTTGATTCCAGCACATTGAACCATATGGCCAGTCTCCGACATGGGTTCCTTTGCCACAACACGACTTCGGAACTTGGAGTGTTCGAGATTCCGGACGTGGATTTTCTTGAAGTTGCTGCAAGGGCAGCAGAGTCCATTCTCAAACATATCGTTTCGTATTGCTAAGCTCAAAACGAGAAAAAGCGAACAGGCAAGATGGATCCGGGCTCAGGAACATGTGGATCTCTCGCTGATTCAGTACGCGATCATTTCCAAGAGCGAATAGGCTCGGGAATCCCGTACCCGCGACCTGGCAGTTCGCATAGTTTTGCGTCGTGGCATTATGGAGTCTCGTTGAAAGAAAAGGGCAGCCACTCAGTCAGCTATGACGACGGTACTCACTGTGGCTGCGCCTCCTACACGGTCGTCGACGATAGCGGGGGCGACGGACGCTGCTTCTGCTGTTTCTCGCTCCCGTTCTGCGACCGAGTGGGAGAACCAACCGACAAATCCACCAAGTGAACCCCTCAGCAGTGGTTCGACTCGCTTCAGAGTTGTTCCTGATGAGCTCGGTGGTGCAAAAGGGTTTCACCAACAAAGACTCGCCGCTGATTAGCTCGGTTCCTCGACCAGAAGAAGCCTTCATTGCTTGTGGTCACTTGGCCGCTGGAGCAGTGTGTTCTTGAATTGAGCTTTTCGTCGGTTCGCGCTCTTTGACTTTTCAAACTCTTCTCTTTCTCTCTTCGATTGATCCGAGGGAAATGAAACGGATTCGAACGATCTTTGTGGTCTCATTGGAGCACGAAACTCCATTGGATTCGTCCGCGAACAAATCATAGAAACTGATTACGTTCGATCATGGGAGTGATATCGACGAGGCGGGCATCCGGTGCTCAGGCTCGAAGGATTTAAGGATATCCTGAGGAATTGTCGGTCACGTGAAACGCCGCGCCGGGAGCCGTTTTTCTCTCTCTGATATCTGCCCGCATGCGGAACAAAACTCTATAAAAGTCATATTTGTTCTTATATGTGTACAAGATGCTCTGCTTGAAGCCCTTCGTGACCCCTGATTGCAGAACCTCGATTGCTTCGGAGAATTTTCGTCGACATCCTGATTGCAAGTCAATGCCAAATAAGACATTCGTTCAACCTGAATTCCTTCGATCGTGTCGTGGAGTCCTCCCATGAATGGAGTTTGCTTTCGATGGATGGCGCAGACCCAATGAATTTTGTCCGTGGACTCGGGGCTCTGTCTGGTTGCATGAGCGGTCGTCGATCCGCCATGCGGTCGTGTCGCCAGTTAACAATGCACCCACTGGAGCTTGCTGAACATCTTGAATCCAATATGATCGGGGTCGAATCGGGTCGGGTGGGGTCGGCCGTTTTCCTTTCCTTTCCTTGCTTGCTTGCTTGCGCGATGGCGGATGGATGGATGGGTCGGTCGGTCGCGGGCCGCTCTCCAAACTAAGGACTGGCAGAGGGCGATTTCAGACAGTTGAAAGTTGTTCGCCGACCCAGGAAAAGGTCTTCGTCGAATCGAAGTGGTTTCCGCATCCTCGACACGATGGGGCGAGTTCAGGAGAACACACAGCGCGGGGAAAAGGCGCACGGACAGAAGAGGAGAAATAAGATGAGTAGGAGGGGAAGAAGAAGCGCTTTGAAGTTTTCCTCTCGTCGATCGGCCATCTAAAACGCCGGGATCCCCGACGAGTGGATAGGTGAATTATTAACGAGGCATTCTCGAACGGACGAATCAAGCGGAGAGCCGGCGACTCCAACCGCGAGTAGGGAATCCTTGTCCTCCGTCGTTTTTCCGTCGTCCGAATATTTTTCCTCGGAATATCTCAGTCTCCCGCTCGGCCGTCAAGAGTTTCGACCCGATGACCCGATGGTTTTCTCGGAATGGCGGTCATGAATCGAGAAGCGCTTTCCAGTGCCCCGGAGTCCATATGTTTATAGTTTCGTGTATTCGTGCGGGATGCAAAGCCCCTGAGGAATACGGAGTGATCCGGCGACGAACGAAGAGAACTCGCGAGAAATATATTAGCGAATCGGAGGGGGTCGTCGAAGACGTTCGATTTTCGATGAGAGGTGTTACCTAAGCCTGACAGCTCCTCCTTGCAGATGCAGTCGACTCTGATTCGTATGGTACATATGAGGTGATAGTAGCTCAATACGTGCACACCATAGTGAACTTCGAAGAGGAGTCTCTGACTCCTGCCGGTGTCAGGAGGATTCCTTCGAGCATATTTCGCTCTTTCTGAAGCTTCCTCTGCTCCATCGTCCGGCTTTCAACACTTTTCGATCGAAACTGGAATTCGTTGAAAGTGGTCGCATCATCCGACAGTGCGATCACCGCTCGGATTCGCGAGTTGCCTTTTTGATTGATTGATTGATTGATTGATTGATTGATTAGATTTCCCCACATGGAATTCGACTCCATCCGCGACTCTTGAGATCGTCCGTATGATTGACAAATTGGTCGCATTCGACATTTTTTTCGTTTCTCTCTCGTCTGCCTTCCGTTCGTCCGCTCTTTGCGCCGGACTCGTAGACGAAGCAGTTCGGTTTTAATCAATATTCCGACGGTTCTTCTGTCGGTGGAAGGAACCGTTATTAATTCTTCCTCTCTCGTCTCCTTCTCCGAGAGAGAAAAAAAAGCGATCGTCCATCCCGTTTCATAACTATGAATGAAGACGGATTGAACAACCGGACGTCAACTAAGGCCTGTCATTATGCCTCTCACAGACTTGAAGAAAACTCTCGCTGAATGGAGCCGTTCCGATAACCTCGGCCCCGGGTTCCCTTGAGTTCGCGAGCCAGACCTCTTGTCTTCAGTGCAAATCTTGAACAAATTCAAAACTCGCTTCTCAGCCGACAAATCGTCTAAATCCTCTGTCGATTCCTTTCAAACAATCGCGGTCTCGTCGTTAAGCTCTCGTCGGCAACGCTGATCATGATTTCACACTTTTGGTAAATTCTCTCGGTCGCAGGAAATGAGGGCAATATCGAGAGCGATCGAGACAAAGACTGGAAGCCTCGAGGGCGGAAGACGCCGGCCGGTGATTTAAAAATCGATACGGGCGAAACATTGATGTCGATACGATGGTTGCAACAATCCGAACTGTCGGACTCGAGGAAGGGGTTGGGCAACGTAGAACCGAATGACAAATGACTTGAGCAGGTGGTCGGGCTTGCTGCCGGCTGCTTGCTTGACTGGACGGCTGGCGGCAAACGACCCGGCCAGGCCGGCAGTGTGGGATGCTGGTTGTCTGGCTGACCGACCACACCCATCGAAAATGTACGACAATGTACGCGATCGTGTTGGGACGACGCACACTTTTCAAGGACTTTGTCAGAAATGCCCGAGCGGTTTCAAATGCATTTCGGACTTCAATGCACCAAGCTCAATTCCGTTTAGGCCGTCGAACGATTCCAAGATCAGCTAACTCCTACGTCGTGTCGTATCGGTGCTCGAAGCTTTGCACATCGAGGCGCATTTTGACGTTGAATTGTTGACCACTCGGCGACATTTGAGTGCTTCTTCTGAAACATATACTTATGTATTCGTAGAAGCGGATGTTTTCCCCGAATGAACCACCTTTCGTGCAATATTTATAACTCCCCCCTTCCAGTTTTGACGGAATCGAAGACCCAGCCCCTTTGGATATATGTATTTCATTTTCCAGAGAACAGGTTTTCCCTTCGCACGTGAAAAAGTCAGAAACATTGTTGTCTCCGAATTCGTCAAAATTTCTCCCTGTCGTTATAGCTTCGAGATTGAGTTGTGTAACAGAGCAACGTGAGGCTTCTTCGCGCAAAATTGAGTCATGCGTTAATTGATACTTGTTGAGAATGCAAATATGTATTGTTCTCGATTTCGAAATTGTTCCCTAGTCCCAATGAGGGGAACCCTTCCACCAGTGGCGCACGCGGAATAATTTCGAAATCACACGAAACATTCACAACCTCACTCATTGTGAGAATTGTTGGTGTCTTCGTGGCGGTTACCTCCCACGAACCCGATTATCACGAGCCCGATTATCACGAGCCCGAATCCGGGAGCCCGATTATCACGAGCCCGAATATTACGATCCCGATTTCGCGAGCCCGATTATCACGAGCCCGAATGAGGCCCCGCCCACTTTGATGCCGGCCTAGTGAGTGAAGCTTCTATGCCAGACGACTCTCCTCAATCTCTCCGCAATCCTGAAGAGATGGTCAGGATGAGCGGATCAGCGCAGCGGAGCCCCTGAAATTGCGCATGGAAAATGAGCGGAACCTGGAAATGAGCCTCAAATGACAGCACGAGCATAATAAATTCGTTTTTGAAGCAGGAATGCAGGTACGGAGATCTCAAGCAAGCCAACCAGCCCCCGAAAGTCACGCTCAGAAAAAGGAGTGGGAGTCCCGGATTCCTTCTGTACCGTCTCACTATGGGAAATTTGCTCAGAAAACTGGACTAAAATATTCTGCCATTAGAAGTGCGGAAACACAAACTCCTCATGAATCTACGAGTGAAATTAAGAGTTTTGTACGAGTTGGAATCCCGCCGAAAGCTCCCTCACTTTTTTTCCCGTGGAATTCGATTCTTGTTTTCACAGTTAGGCTCAGATTCGACAAAACAGAGGTCGGATGGTGCGCGAAACCGTTCGACATTTCCTCCAGGGATAAGAGGAAGTGCCCCCAGAAGTTTCAGCCCGATATCTCTCTTGGATTCTCAAACTCGTTCAGCATGGGAGTCTATGGGAATTCGGTTTTCAAGTCACAACTTTTCAGGGTTGCGAATCCCCTCGTCGCGGCTCATTGCAAAGTTGTAGCCCTC
>JAJSRV010000053.1:234629-336487 GCA_021527715.1 Neoseiulus cucumeris | reverse complement strand
AGAGGAGCCCTAGCTCGAAGAATTCAACGAAGCGCATCGTCCGACTGATGCAGAGGTCGACGCGGGGTCTTATTAAAAAAAAGGACGAGATCGTTGTTTTTTGCGCGTTTTTGTGTAAGTTCGCAAACCCGCGGCGGCGATTCGATGACCAATGAAGTCGTTGCTCCCAAATTGGAAGTTCGCTGACGCGGAACTCGTTCCAACTTCAAGGCCGACCAACTAGAACTCGTAGTGATTCCAAATGATCATCAGACGACGAGGAACTATTTGCGCTCTGAATTCGGTGAGTTTATTTGTAGCAACAACGCACACGGTGTCGGTGGAGAGGTCCAATTCTGAATACGAGACGAGGAGTTCGAGGATTAGCCGTTTCGATCACCTCGTTTCAATATCGGCTTCTCGCATCGGTTTCGCGGAACACGTTCCATCGAAATCGATCTGATCGTAGTAGCCGGTCGCTAAATAAAATAAAAATTGGATCCACCTAGATCATGTGTTTCGCTCCGGTTCTGCCTCGTTCCATCTATCACTCACTCACTCGGTCGGTCGAATGGTTGGCTCGTTCCGTTCATAAGGGTGTCCTTGTTAAACACAACTCGGAAAACAGCATCGACCTCACTCTACGAGCGTCCTTTGCATTTCAAAATTTCGAAGCTGTTTGTCTTCGTTCGGGAGCATCGAACGATTTTCCCTCAATTTTTTGAGCGGAACAATCGCCAAGCTCCCGGCGGGCGGCGAGCAGTGGAGGGAAAAGTCGCCAAGCCACAAACACTCCCGAAGACCCGAAGAAAAAAAGAGAATCGGGGGAGGGAGGAAGGAGTGAATCAACGCGCGGGCGAACAAACGAGCCCGAGGAGAAAAAAAATTGACACACTTTTAGCCACACTCACTCACTCACTCATATTCTTGATCGTATTTCGCAAATATGGTGAAGTCTACGAAGTGTGGACTAACGACCCTGTGGGGAGGCCGGCCCGCGAGGGTTGGGACCCGGAGCCGGCCCCAATCACGTTGTTCGGCACCGGGGTCGCTTTGCACACCTAAAAACGTTTGGTGAAACTCTTGTTAACAGCTAGACGGGCCACTAGGCAACCAGAGGGTAGGACGGACGTCTTGTTCGTCGGCTCGCTTCGGAGTTCGGGGAGGGGAAAAAAAAAGAATTCCCAAGGAGGGTTTCTTCGTTCGACGATTCAGGGATCAGTGTGAGTTTCTTCTTGTCTTTTCGCAAGTCCGAATCCAGGCTTCCGATTTCTAAGGTTCGGGATCTGGGCATGAGCGCTCGCGTACGACTCACGTACGACTGCGCAAGTTCGAAGTGTCCTCACCAGGTAATCCTGAGATAATCCCCCGTCCGCTGACGCGGTGCGATCAGCTCGAAACAGCTGCTTATCTTTTTGGCTGTCCGGAGAAATTAAAAATTTCCAACGTCGACGAACTCCTATCTCGAAGGAAACATACTCTGTTGGTTGGCGCTCCCGTTTCTAGTTCGGTGAGCCTTCGCAAAGGACTCAATTATTATCAGCTGGAAACGAGACCGCGTTCACTTCAACAGAGAATCGTGAGTACGCCCTTATCCGAGCAGCCGGCAATTAACAAATCCTCAACAAAGGCGCCCGAGAATGATATATATAATATTCGAAAAGCGACTTTACGCAAAATGGCGGATGGAGAAAACGAATGCCACCTCGCCGCGAATTGATTCAGAGAATGTGGCTGACCTCGCCTTGGTCGATATTATCGAGTGGGTGGAAGCAAATCCCGGTATTGCGGCGGACGAAAATCCCATTCGGCAAAGTACAGAGCTCGTTGTGCACTTGCGAACAGTGGTATGTTCCAAGCCCGGCTTTTGGCTTCATTTCGAATTCAGTGCAAATAGGGAGTAAGAAACTATGCGGCAGCCGCGTGAAGCAACCGGGATTCGATGTTGTCAACGCTACGCAGCAAGCGGCCTCGTTGGAGTAGAAGTTTCCGTTTTGCTAGTGGAGTCCACTGATAGTCAGAGTAGGCAAACCCGTTTCTTTTTTTTCCTTCGCTGTTTCGAACGTCAGCGCCACAGGTCAACTGTTCCAGGTGGAATCGCTCTCAGTAGATGTCGTCATTTCGAAAGTCGAATCCGGGCGAGCGAGTATCCGGGCAGATGGAATATTTCAATCACTCGCTTCCCTGTATTCACTTCTACTCCTATAGCGGACCAAATTGGGTCTGTTGAGACTCTATTGAGTAATATAGCTCTCTATTGTGTTCTTGTATGCCAAGCGGTCGTCGCTATCCCGTATCAGACGTAGTGAGGGATCGAGCAATCGCGGGAATGAAAGATGGCGACATTGCGTCATTGTTCAGAAGGACCCCAATTGTCTCGTCCAGCTGACTTTCACATCCAGACGAATACTCGTGCTCGATGCAGACGTCATGGGTTTTGCCAAACCGATTCCGGAGATATCGCGGATATTTTCCGATAGCTCCGATGCAGCGTACTTCGTTCGAGCGATGGTGTCGATACCTTACGGCCTGGACGAGACGAATTCCGAATGAATCCCTCCGACTCTAGAAGCACTTGTGTCGAACAGACCTCAAGGAAAATTGTTTCTCGTTCTCGTCAGACCTCGTCTGCAAACAGTGAAACAGCAAGAAACCTCATGATAAGTCGATGATTCTTGCGTTTCACCGACACAACGTCGTACTTGACTTTTACATTTCTTCACAGAATTCATCGAAATTCTGCTCAAAAACCTTTCGTTTTTCCTCTTCCTCTCTCTATGGGAAACGCGGTGAATGATTTTCGTGTTTTTCTTGGAAACCACGCATTTTAGAGAAAAATGCTCGATGGATGATCGGCCTCAGAATTCGAATTCACATCGGATTCCAGAGGACCTCTCTCGCAACCGGAAGGATGATGTCTAGGTCTGCTACGCCTTGATGTGAACTACTTCTCATGTCAGTTCAGGTGCGCCTCGACTCCGCAGGTTTCCGCCCAAGCTGTAAGTTTTCCGGAGTGTTCAAGCGCGGAGTGTGGCCGAAGTTTACTTCCGAATATTTTTAATATATGCATGGAAATCCAGGCCGAACATCGGGCCACCAAGCTGATATAAAGGTAGATGTTGCTCATATTGAATGTCTGTGCGCAGTATGTGAGTGTGAGTAGACACTGCTGCAGGCGGCTGCTGGAGAAGTTGCCGCATGGCTGACACACAACTGGCTCATGTCAAAGGTCCAATAAGCAGAAGATACGCTTGAGCCTGTGCGGCCGCCGCGGCAGAAGCAGCGGCGGCGGTTGGGAGACCGGTCATATTGACTTTGTTGTCAGCCGAACTGCACCGCTGAAGGCTTCATCAGCAGGTGCATACGCAAGGGTATGAGAAAGGACTCGCTTTCGCTGGTGGTATGCCTCCGTGCGTGTACGAGAGCTCGTGCCTGCCTGCCTGCCTGTCCGTCCATCTGTCGGTGCTGTCAATATCAGGGGAGATCTGCTTGCCTTCTTCTACGTTGTCTGCTCGCTTTCCTCCTCATCTTTCTCCATTTCCCTTTCGATCCTCTCACTCGCACCGGCTCCGAGAGCATGATATGACGAAGACACGGGAGCAGCGATGGCAGCTCAAGCAGTGGCTTCGATGAGCTCCTCGTGGGAGGGATAGACAAGATACTTGACAAGGTTAATCGTTCCGATAGCTAATACTATCAGCCTCATATGCAAACACGATATACGTTGATCCGCTGTTATCCAGTCAATCACCTCGCATATTGGATTTGACCTGCCCCGCCACGAAATGATGTAACGAAAAAATTTCCAATGAACGCTCTCTCGTGTTCCGCCGACAACAAGATGTCGGCCGATCTCGCTTTCCTCAGTGAAGAACTTGTTATCGATCGAGAGCATGCTGCATCCAGCGACCCACTAAACTGAGGACGGAAACTCCGCAACTCTCGGCTCTACAAGGTTGCCCAAAAGACTGGAGGATTCGTTTTCCGAGCATTAGGGATGCTAAGTGCAGAACTTCGAACCTGCGACGTTTCCAGAGAAACGGAGCGCGAATGTGGACTTCGGAATACGGCGCAGGAAGCGGGAAGGTCTTGTTCGCTGAGAGATATGAGAGAAACAGAATAGCGAGCGTGTCGTCTGGCTCAAAACCAGGAGAACACGCTCCACGTTCGCAGAACTCATGTTCTATCAGCGAAGAATAGGGAAACTTCCAATTTATTCAAAATCAAATCGATTTCTTTTTGTCGACCGAACAACTCTTCCGTTCTTTTCCGTTTTCTTCAAGAAGTTTAATAATTCACGGCGACGAGGGAAACAACTGTTCCAAATTGTCCAAGGATGAAGCTTTTCTCTGTTGTTGTCTTCCGCCGAGAGAATAGTGCCGCCTGGAATTACACAAAAGCCTTGAGTCTTGAGAGAGAAATTCAAGACGAGCACTTCGTCTAAAATGGAGTGTTCCACCGCTGAAGCAGATGGCGAGAAAAAAGAAAGCAGATGGGAACAACGACGACAGGGATGATGATAGAGAAAATGATGATGCCGCTGGCTGTAGTCTCCTGCCAGCTGTGCTAGAGCGGAGCCGACTTGAGTGTTTGCGTGTATTTGTCAATTAAAGCGTCCTTCGCCACCAAAGACAGAGTGGCTTTTAAACCGACGCTCACTGAAAGGAAGGAGCAACGTTGGCTGGAAGCGTTCTGTTCATTTAGAAACGCGCGAGTTTTACCATCACCGACACACTTGCACAACATTACGAGCCACCACCACCACATCTATGGCCCCTCTTCTCGCTTCGCGTCGCGCCGTTCTTCCCTAGCAAGCAAGCAACCACGGTTTCCAGTGGTGCACATTTTGATAAATGACGAGAAGCGATCATTTTTCATGGCTGCTTCGAACAAACCCATCTAGTCCGGCCAACCGCTTGCCTGCCTGGCCAACGATCGCTCTCTCGGAGTCGATCATCCACTCGCTCGCTCGACAGCCTATCTCAAACAACGGCTTCTATCAACCTGAACGGCGGCGGGGGAAAGAAGCCTTCTCGAACATTTGACCTACGGTGTTCCGCACAGGTCTCATAAGCCGTCGCCCACTCTCCCGTTCATATGCAAACGACAAGAATGCAAGCGGGTAGACCGACAGGTAATCAAGCGAAGAATCAACCAACAAAGCGCTCCAAGTGTTCGGACGATCACGTGCCATATACTCCACCGAGGCAATTTATGTCGAGCCTTCTCTTCGAATCAAAACAATATTTCTTCCGAAAGCCCGCATCTCGTGGAATTCCGAACGCCTCCGCCTCGACCAATCACAAACCCTGTTGTCCTTACGAGGCTCAACTTCCGTCGGTCGTACCTCACGAGGCCTATAGAGTATGTACGAGGTAACTTTGCAAGTTATAGGGATGGATCGGTCAGAATCCATCGGTTGCGCAAACATTTCGATGCTTGGACGAACGGCTCACCGAAGATTGAACGTCGCTTGGACGCTTTTTCAGGTGGAAGAGACCTTTGAAGTCAAGGTAGTTGAGTGACGCAAGCTCCTTCTCTGAGTGAGCTCGGAGCCGGGTTGGAGGAAATGTTCGACTCCGTCTCGTATCCGGAACTCAGGTTTCGAATCCGGTCGACTGCATTCTCCCGCTCCCGAGATCTGCCCGCGGAGTCCTGATCTCGTTCGGAGACACGATTACAAGCCTTCCCGATCGGGCTCTGTGATCGGGTCGGTGTCGTACATCCGAGTCGACGATTGTGATTCTGACAAGGCTCGACGCGAGCGATGTGAACATGATTAAAAACACGGCCGAGAAGCACATTTTCCTCTATTATAGCGTGTATTAGACCGAGAAGCTGTCAAAACTGCTCCATTAGGGGCCGCAAAGCGGAATTGATTCTCCGTCATCTTGGCCCGCACTCACTTTTCTTTAGCCTGCCAAAAGTCCGCCAAGAAGCCATCCAGGTGTTGGCAAACTGTTATACTCCAAAGAGCCTGTTTGGCCGCCCGCATTTGGGAGCTAGGGCAGGAATCCGGCAGCTTTTATCAGACAATCACAATCAAAGCTCGAAGTTGTGGGCATTTATCGTCGATTAACCTCCATCTATCCATCGTAAGTCGTATATGTACATCGATGGCCAACGCCGACCTACGTTTCAAATTGGGAAACTCAGGTAGAATTATTCCATGGATTGATGCAATCATAGTGATAGACGGGAAAAGGTTGATGATTGATGCGGCATGTGTTTGTCTGTCGTGTCATCCGGCTTCTTTGCATCAAAAGGATTGCGAATAGCATTTCTTAATTCCTTGAATTTAGGTGTTTCAAGTTCTAGTCAAGTTGAATGTAATCAGTAGAGCTTGGAAGTTTAGGCATTATTCATTAATCAGCCTCCATCAATCCATGGATAAATTGATCGGAGGTTGATTACTTCGATGATATTCGCCCAACAAAGTCATGAGCTGGAATAATCAGGCACTATTTCACTAAATATCCATCAATTCATATTGATTAATGGAGGTTCAAAAATGATTAATGCGTGAACTTCCAAGCTCTAGTGATCAGTGATATGTATGAATGTTTTGGGGCAGATCGAAGTTCAAATTGGAGAAAGTGCTTTATCGAAAAACTTGGAGGGAGAAGTTCAGAGCTTCCTAAAATATTCACGTTCCTAAACCGAATCTATCAAGATTCCTTTGAGGCATGCACATTAATTGGTTGATGATGAAGTTGATCAAGCATGACGTCTGAAGTTTCCAGCTCGGGAAGTTCTTCAAAGAACTGCGAATTTCTGACCACGGAGCAGGATTTATCCGCCCGTTTCCATTCTTACTTCAAGATGCTTACGTGATCCTGGAACTCATGACTCCATTTCTCGACTGTTTTCTTGAAGGGAAATGCAACTCCCTGACTTGCATCTAGAATGTGTCACTGAACATTCGGAATGGACACGTCGGAAAGTTTTTCCCTTCATTCACGAGGAGAAGCAGGACACCGCCGAGGAAGAACGCGACGCGACGGCGACCGTGCGGGAATATTCCAGAAATAGGAAGGCCACCGAAAGCAGAAGCAACCGAGAATGCAAAAACTTTTTCGCAATAAAATCGCAGACAAGCAAGTGAAGAAGGCAAGGGAAGAAGCCCGCAGACAGACTGCAAGCCTCTTTGATAGCGACAAAAAGATATTGCCAAAATAAACACTTGCTTGCCTTCGTCCTGGTCGTTGCCGTCCGCTGCGTGCGGAACGTGCGGCGCATGCACGTGTGCAAACGACACCGCCACCAACGACGACAGCGATGCTGTTCGACGTAGAAGAAGAACTTTGACAATTGATGACAGCGGCCATAAACATCATATTAATGGCTTGCAGACGGGCTGGCTTGTTGGCTGAGATGCAGGCTCAGCTCGTGCTGCTGCTGCTGCCAGTCGGAGCCGGTACGAATTACCCTAATATATATCTCTCGGCTCAATTCGATTATGGTAATGCCATATATTACACTAATTTTCCCTCGATCTATGTATGCGCGAGGAATATTCTGCCAAACTCCCTCAACAAACTGCACGGGCGGGCCATATGTTGCAGAAGCTGCCACAAGATCTGAATACGGCCGATCAGCCGCGGTACCTCGCCCTCTTAGCCGACTAGTCAGCCCCATTGAAGAAGCATCTCTGAATTATAACGTAGCCTTGTCTAACCTTTCTCCGCTCGTGACTCCACGGGCTGGGCCCTTCACCCACGTCATTTCTACAACTCGTACCACTGGAAATTGACCACAGAACGGCGCTTTGTGGAATTTGACGCGACTCTGCGCCTGTGGATGAATGTATGGATGATTTATTGCGATTGTGGGAATAGTTCAGATACGTGAGACCTGAAACCGCTCATTTGTGGTCGGGGATGTCGAGGCAGATATGGCCCTTGATTTTCCCTATTTGCTGAGAAGATAATTTTGTCGACACGTTCGCGGCAGGAAAAATAATCCTTCCCATGAGAAGTTTCCGAGAAAAAGCACGTTCCTCAGTAAAATTTGGACGAAACGAGCTGAAATATGCTGCGAAATGCTGTTGTTAATGGCATTTGATTTCATTTTGCTCTGAACGGCTGTTCCAGTGATTATGTGGAGAAGTGAGATACATATCTCAATTTTTTCATAAGGAAATCTCATACTGAATCTTAATGTGTTTTGAAACAACTGACAAATTTTTTGTGAAATTTCCGGAGGAGCTGTCCTCGAGCAGATTCTAGGATAGAAATGCCATCACTAGAGCTTGGAAGCTCAGGCATTATTCATTAATCACCCTCCATCAATCCATGGATAAAATGGTCGGAGGTCGATCACTTCGATGATATTTGCCCAACTCATGGACTGGAACTATTTGACCAAATATCCATCAATTCATATTGATTGATGGAGGTTCAAAGATGATTGATGCCTGAACTTCCGAGCTATAGCCGTTGCACATGATTTTTTTGTTCCGTCGAAATTATCCTCGAAATGTTGATCGAAATCGAATTTCCAGATTTTTTCTAGCGAAATCGCTCCGGGTAATCGGATCATTCCGTGTTTCGATATTATATTGAATCTATCGAAAAAAAAAATGATTCACAATAATTGTGAAAAATCTTCCTTCAAAACCAAAGGCGAAAGACCACAAAGATGTTCGAGTTCTCGAACGAATACGATCCAGTCACGAAGACATTCTCCGGATCGGTCATGCGCGTACTCAGAACTATCGGGAGTCATGTTCGAGCATTGTGACGTAAACTACGGTCTCTGTTGATCTTGTTGCCAAACTCGAAAGTGAGAACGAAACGAGGCTCCAGATTCCGATACAACAAGTGAAATAATTTCCCAAGAGATTATACGAATTCGAGACTCTGTTCGTTCTCAGAGCGTAATCCCAGCGCCAAGATTGGAAATAGCGAGCCTTTTCCTCTCTTCCATCATCGATTTTGTCTCGATCATTGACTGGCACTCTTCCGCGGCGCGCTCGAAGTTTCCCGCGGGCTCCAGGAGCCCCTCGTAGCGCATTCCCTGTCGGCTTCGCACCCAATTCCACAGCGCTGCTTTCTCCCGCAGTGGCCGGAATTCCCGGCGCCTCACACAGACAGCGCCCAATAGTAGTTAAAATCAATGTCGTTTTCCCTTCGGCTCCAGTACGGATGCGCGAGTTTGACAAACTTGGCAATCCGCCTCAGCGGGGTTCTTCTTCTCTGAACGGATGTTTCCTTTTTGCCGCTTTCTCCTTCGTGGAAGCCATTGTTGCGCTCGGCGGCGGCGGCGGCGAGAATAACCGATGAAACGGATGAGAGATTTTCCGACATCACTGCGCGTATGCGTCTCCGGGCGCTTGCGATGGCGATCCACCCAAACAGCTGAGAACGAGGCATCAAATACTGGACACCGAGTCGATTCTTCAGCCTCAGGACCCTTGCTCCGTACGATTCCTTCACGCTTTCGATCGATGTCAGTCCAAAGGAGCTAACGAATTTCCGGTGTGGCCTCATTCGATACTAGATTTGCAGGTGTCCGAACATTTGCCCCAGTCTCAAACCGAAACCTCAAACTTCCCTCGTTCGCGTGGACTTTGAGATTGGTTTCATCTCGAACAGGATTTCAGTCGCGAATTCTTTGAAACATCGAAATCCGCTTAGCGGTAGGCCCAGCCGGAGAAGCGGACTGGCCTATGCGAGACAAAGGGAGCCGTCGAGGGCCTGCGCCAAATGATCGGGTTGAATGAGCCGATGATGAAGTTCGCTGCGAATTGAATCTGTTCAGTGCTTCATCGACCCCGCAGCCCTCGTTCTGATCATCATATGCACTCGTACCTGAGCCGATCCCCTAACCAAACCCTTCTCTGTTCGAGAATCATATCAAAATCCGCGCCCAAAACAATGGTCGGAAATCTAGATTTAGTTCGCCGCCGCGTCGTTCGCCAGACCAGGTTTCGGTTTCATATCTGGTCAGCCGCAGTGTGCAGAGAGCCTCACGATAAGAGATCATCTGGCCCGTTCCGTAAATTCATTCGAGAGTCAGGGAGAAAGAGAAGCCGGGAAATTCGATAAGCTCAATTCCCGGTAACGGCACCGAGGATCGGATTCTTTCGTTTTCTCCAGATAAGCTGTTCAAGTGAACAACACATCGAGACGAATCTATGCTCAAATAGAAAATTTCGGAATCCATTCATCCATCGTTAAGATTTCCTTGAAACGCAGAAAACCATTACCTTATCATCATCGATTGTTCCGTGACCCTCTGGCCCATCTGTGGAATTAGAAACATCGTCTGCTTCGACTTCGAGGAAAAAAACAAACGGAAATCCGATGAAGTTCGAGGCAGAGTGACCGTGGGTCGTTCGAAGTGGATCGGTGCGTCGAATGTTTTCATCTCGGTGTTGTTCTTGTTCATCATTCTGCTGAGGATGCCTGATCCTGGTCTGTTGTCTGCTGTCTTATTTCGGAGCATTGTCCGTCTGTCTTAATTCCCGGTGAACAGAACTGTCTGGTATCCGTCAGAGAGCGAGTTGCCGGTTTCAGCGGATGCATGGCAGCTGTTGCAAGTTTTTGCTCAGCAGGATTGATCACGCAAATGGTCATATGTCATAACATTGCGTTTGAGTTGCGAAATGCATTTTTTGCCAGGCGCAAATGAACCACGTATGCGTGAAGCTGCGTCGGCCCGTCATCCCGCCGGCGTACGAACGTATGCCCGCTCGCCCGTTCGTATAAAATTTCGGGGGTCGACGCGTGCTGCGAAAGCTCTCGTGCCCGCCCCGTGCGCAGGTATTCAATGAAAGTTTCAAGAAGCAGAATATTTATGGATGGCTCGATTGGATTATACGTTGCGAACAATGCGCGCTCTGGGACGAACTTCGTTCTGCATCTTCGTGGAGCGTGGGTACAATTAGCAAATATCCGAGGTGAAGATCTGGAAACTTCTCTGCTGTCAGATGTAGTTCTGTTCGTTGTTGAGAGAACTTCTCCAAAACACGAAACAAATGCAAAATGTATTTCACGGTCCAGGTGTTGGGATTCTCTGGAATGAATAGGACCTTCCAGAGGAGCCTCTGCAACCTTGTCCAAACCTTCTCTTGCGGCTCGGCGGCCGCAGATATTTTAGATGATCAGCATTTCATGACCGTAGATCTACGACATCTCTCTGAAATCAGAAAAGTTCTCACTTCCGTAGTTGATTGAGTCGGGAAGCTGAGCTTTGTTCTCACAATTAAACAAGTTCACAGGGTGCTTCCTTCAAGGTGGAGGTGGCTGAGTGCTAGTCTCATTTCGCAAATATTTCTCCGATTTGAGAAATCCATTCTTTCCCTGAATGATTCTTCAAGGGACGCTCGTTGGAACAATCGTCAATTTTCAACCGATCGAGGCCATTCAAGTTCCACTCGATTCGTCTCAACGTGCTCTTCAATTCGCGATTTTGGAATCAAGAAACGGTGATAAATGGAGGCCAACTTTTTCGGTAGCGCTGTATTCAATGCATCCAAGATGAGTCTTGAGTGTGATAGAGCCCCAGCTCATCACTTCCTCCGAGCCTGAGTCTCATGGCCTCCAAGCCACCCTTTGTCATCCACATCGCTTACACCACAGGTCACAAAAATCCTCGGCCCTTTCTCCTCTGGCTTTTGTCTTTGTACCAACGAGGGAGCAAACAAACCACAGCGAGCGACAGTGTGCGGACGTGGGAACGCTGCAGCTGGCTGCGTTTTAGCTGACTCCATCTGCTTTAGCTGTTGTTCATAATATGTCGCCATCGTTGCCAGACGACCCGACGACGACGCCGCCGCACACTCAGTCACATATGCAGACGAAGTGACATTCGTGCAGACGTGGTAACGTACGTAAAGACAGACAGAGATAGAGAGCTCGGCAGCGTCATCGGCGTCCACGGCTCGCTTTACGAACTTAATCATCTCCTGAGGGATCTCATTAGGACTGAGTGCTTCTCCGTAGCGAGAGAAGTGCGCGGAGATAGTGCAGCAAACAGAGGAAAAAAAGAGAGATTGTGTAAAAGGAAGTCAGAGAGAGAGAGAGAGGGCGCCGAAAAAGAGGAAACTAGCGGGAGTAAATGGGGGAGCTCGCGGGAAAAAGCGCAACGCGAGGAAGAACTCTCGAACCCGAAGCACCGCTTTGTGCGTAAACTCAAATCAAGAAACTGGAATCGATTGTTTGGCCAGAGTGGCTCGAGGAGGTCCCGCGCGCTCTTGTTCTACCACGTCACGTCACGTTGACCGCCGCGCCGCCTGTCCGTGCGTACTTCTTTACGTCTCAGTCCGTCCGACGCTCGTGGGTTGTCGGGAAACGAGGGTTTCGGCCGTGAATACACAGCAACCCAACACGAATTGGGCCGCAGATCACGCATTACGTTCGTTTCGTTTCTTTACTTTACCACCGGAGCGACCGCACCCCAGCCGCCATCAATTAGAGATAAGTGGTCGAATCTTCGAAACAAACACTCACCACTGGCTCGCTGAGTCGAAATGTTTCCGGAATCTCGGGCTATGTTCATCGGAACAACAATGTGTCTCTTCTCGAGCCAATAAAGAAGCACCAGAGTTCCAATTCAAGAAAAGATTCGCTCCGTTTCCACTAATGTTTAAGTTTGAGAGATCATTCGTTGTGGCAAATTGGAGGAAACTCGTCTCCAAGGACTCCGATTGAGACCTTGGAGACAACGGTGCCGGCAAGTTCACATCGAGTGAACCCTCCTCCTCCTCTGTCTCGCGACGAAGTCGTCTTAAATCTCTCGGTGTTGGCAATACGCTTTCTGGTTTCATCTCAGAATCCATCATGAGTACATCCCAAGTACTTCCAGTCGACTTTCACAATGATTTCAAGTTTCTCGCTGTCAAATCATACCCACTGTCAGCCATTCCGAAAAGCTTGTTGGAAACTGACATCAAAGTGTCCACTCCCGAGAATCGAGGGATTTCTTATTTTATTAACATTTTTGTGTGGATCATCATGTGCACATGGGTTTCCACGTCTTACAATCGAAGCAACACTGGGACACGCGGATCTTTTTTTCTCTCGGGAGACAACTCTCAAGCGTGATATGTACCATGTCGGTTTCGATCATGTGATTCAAGGTCTCTGTGTATACCTGCGAAGTAGGCGTTCGTGCCTCGCACTGCATTAGGATTGATGAACAAATCAATAACTGCGGCATTCTGTGCTTGGCTCTCGCACCTCATACATTCTTCATTTAATGCTACGCTTGTGATTATTCACTCTGAATCTGGCGTGTTGAGTCGAAGACCCTGGAATCTGGAAACAGCTATAGATTCGATACGATACGTCACTTCGTTCGATTTGACAAACGCATCGAAAAGTGATTCAGTCTTTCCGTTCCACGACAATCTCATATAATCCAAACAGAAGATGAAAGAGAATTTGTGGTTGAATCGAAATCCTTCTCGTCGTGGGGTGAAGATTCCATTCCGCGCATTCTGTAGTCGTTCCAAACCTTTATTGCAACCTCAAACGTTTCATTCCCTCCGATTCGTCTAGTTCGAGTTCTGGGTCATTTGTGTGAAGTAGAATGTAGAGTGCAAACAGAGGAGCTGACGAGTCTCAGGAGCTGAGGACCTACCTGCCATTCGACAGAATCTGCAGAACTCGAGTTTTCTTTATTCGAAACACTCGTATTTCATGATCGACTGCGATCTACGAGATCTGATGACCAGAGCTGAACGGGAACTGCGCCACAAACACGATGAATGATTAACCTCCTGTCATGGAGTCATCCCTGGCCGCCAGGAGCTATCCGTTGCCGTAAGTTGACAGCCGGTCCATTGACGACTCACCATTCAATAACGAAAAGCTATTTTTGGATCTAGCTTCGCACGAGATGCAATATGTATGTTGCTCCAGGTGTTCCATACTCTGTGACCGTTTCAGGAGTTCGAAAGCTGAAGCAAAAGTAGTGAAGTTCACTTTTTGTTTTCTTCTTTCATTTGCGGTGGCGAACCCGCTATGTGGTTACATGTTCAAACACGTTTTTTCTTCTCCTCACTCAGTTCAATGCTCCGACTCTGCGAGCCTCGTCTTGTCGCTGCAAAGCCGGGGTTCCCTTTGAGATGTGTGTTGTTCGACTTTCCTGAATCCCTAGTCGGCGCTCTCCCTTCAACCGTTGTCTCTTCGGCTTTCCCGCGTCCTATTGCCCGAGTCGCTTCCTCCCTCCCCTCATTCCCACGCCCATTCCTCCTCCCCCTCCTCTTGCTCTGTGTTCTCCTACTGGCACTCGGTCTTTACACCCGAACTTGAGTTCTTGATTCTCACCTTGTCGTTGCTGACCTTCCAGAAACGTAATTCTCAGCCTGTTCTATAGTTTCTCTCCCAACGAGGGATTTTCTTGTTTGTGCCTTTCCAATCTTTCCCCCATCTTGACTTTTTCGACCGATTCTGTCTCTTTCCATTCGACGTTGTTTTGCTCACCTTACACTCTGTCGCTCTGCTTCTCTGTCCCCCTCCCTCTCCCAGGGCCCTGATCTGAGCCCCGGGGCCCCTCCCCCTCCCCCTGCGATCTCTCTCCTTCCCTTGACCCGCTCCCCGAACGAAACTCCTTACGTCCTACCCCTTTCATCTTCGGTTGCGTCCACGAGCTGAGACCTTTTTCAAAGTGAAAGCCGTGGGGAGCAGGATCGCGTAACTGGAGACCCTGGGCATCAACACCGTAACAGCGTGTTCGTACACGTGTGTTTGTGTGCGACTTCGCCGCTAATGAGTTTCCACGCATCTGCTACCGGAGCTAATTACCAACCTGAGCGCATGTTCTATGCTTGCCTGTATGTACCATATGTATGTACGTTTGTATGCCTGCCTGTCTGCATGCATGCATGCCGACCAAACCAGGTTTACACCGGAAAGCCACCGAGCGTGTGATCCGCTGAAGTATCGCCCCCGAAACCACTTTTGATTTGGCATGCTCGCTCTCTGGTAGCTGGAGACCGTGATTTGATGACGATGCGTCGCAATTTGTCAATTCCTCACTTTCCTGATTCGCGACACTCAATTTTCATTTGGTATCTCCGTATTTCTTTCGATTTCAGATATCCATTGGCCACAGATTCGGTAAGAGTTAATCATCTTCTTTCAAAACGGGCCCAGAGCGTGCAAGTACATCCCTATCAGTTTTTTTTTGTGTGACGCCGACATCGAGCCGGTACATCAAATGACAGAGCACTTTCGTGTACTCTTTCACCTCTCGCGGGGAGTTACCTCTTGCAGTTTGAAAAGTTGGCACTCAGATAGCCGGATGTGGTGATGTTCCGGAAACTAGCTTGTGTCCGAGCAGGAATAGGAAAAGCCTCTATGGGTCGACTTTTAATGGAATCCTACTCATCCTCCTGCCTTTTTTGCGGGCCCGTCTCAGAGAACAGAGTCATACCACTCCTTATCTACATACCTGACCGCTGTTCTCGACCTCATCCATACTCTCAAACATGGATGAACTCCTTTCTCGTTTCTCGCTCCCAGATCTCGTCACACCCCTCGTCCTTGTTCGCTCGTCCTACACGAACGCCAGCTGATCCACGTTCTTCGAACTATTCCTTCGCTCAACCTTCTGAGGTCTTCTGAAGTGTTCCCTTATGAATTCCCTCCGACTCCATCAACGGATTCGGATATCAGGAGAAAAAGAGCTTGAAGTGCTAACAGAGTGAAGGAGGAGAATCAGAGCGACCACTGTGGATGTTTGCTCTTCCAATCGGATTATACTTTCAAATTCGTCCCGACAGTTGAATGGTGACGTTCAGAGGAGAGCTAGAACCTCATTCGAATGTTCTGAAGAGCCGGGCCTGCACATAACTCTGAGAACTGAACTCCTGTGTACAAGGAACATTGCGTATGAGGAACTCCGCTTACAAGGAACCTGCCCTAAAGGGAACCTTGTTGATCTGTAAAAGGTTCGTAATACAACGCATTCCCTATATACGGGACTTTGATGCTGTCGCTCTCCTAGGAAGGTCTTTTGAAACTTTCCGTTTGGACTTTCCGTTGTGCAATGGACGATATGGTGCATTCATAATGTGTGTGACTTGAATAAAACAACGGATTTCTCACTCTCTGCTTCCTCTTACAGTGTCGACCGTTCCATCTGGACATTTTCCAAGTCCGTCAATTTCCAATCACGATCACTCAATTTTATTTATTTTCATTGATCAACTCTTTACACAAATCTCACCGCTAATGTGGCTTCGGGGAGCGTCTGAGGTTTTCTCATTAGGAGCTCTCAATTACTCTGTCCATTTAGAGAGTGCGTTGAGGCGGAAAAAAGGAGAAAAACTGTAAGAAGACTATCAACGAAAACTAGTGATGAGGATGCTCCCTCTCCGCCTTGTAAGAGCGATGTCCGGAGAAAATCGGCAGCACTTTTTAGAGCCGACTCTCAAAGTTTGCTGCGCAGATCAATGAGTTTACCAGAGCGGTTTTTTTTTGCTCTTGCGTTCTCGTTACAAAGGAAGAAGTCTTCTGCCCTGAGGAGAAGCTTGAGGGAGAAAGCGAGCCTCCCTCAGCTTTCAATAATCAGATTAAGAACTTTGTTGGTGAGTTCGAGGGTGGCAAGTGGTTAGCGCACTGCCGGGAAAAAGAGAAGAAACCGATTCTAAAACAAACGCTCCTCACGCTCGAATGTCTTCCCCACAGTCTTTGAAGCCGCCATCTGATAGGTCGTCGACTCCGGCACTCAGCTTGACGGACAGTTTGTCGCAGACGGAGTGGAACTCATCGAAAACGCGGCTTCTGAGGATTTCGAAAGAGCTGAAAGCATCGATCGACCAAGTGTCGTATGGCATACGAGTCAAATGACGATAAACGATCAATTACAGAAAGAGCTTTCGGTTTTACAGCTTCGCTCTCATAACGTTATAGCTTGGTCGCGTGAAGTTTTATAGCTCGTAGCCTCGGAGCAGCATTGTTGAAGTAGATTCACGCGCGGCGTTTACTTGCACCACCGCCGACACCACCACTACCGTCTCTAACATCGTGAACCGGCGAACAGCCAGTTGTTAAAAAGCGTTTGATGACTTCTTTCGTCTGAAGCAGATGCTGCACAACAAAAGCAACGAAAGAAATAACACTCACGCTTAGACTTCAGACCTGAAGAAGGCAGTTCAACAACCCCCCCCCCCTCCCCGTCCTTGGAATGCAATGGCTCACTGAGCAGGTGAGCAGCTACAGTGGAACAGAGTGATTTTTTGATCTTCCTGGAAATGAAAACATTCGAATAGGAGTTTTCGAATTCTATTGATAAGCGTGAAGACAGAGTCACAGCATCGGAACCTTGGAAGCCAACTCAGAGACGCGCAAACTAACAAAATTTCTTTGCAAATTGCAAAAGGAAAAAGAAAATAGAATTAATATTTTCATTATGCTCATCATTACTTTTTCTCATATGTAGGGTAAAATCTCGTTACAACAAACACGTTGGGGACTGAAAATTGTGTTTGCTGTAACTATATTTCAATCTAACGTGATACGTTGTAACGAGATTCTAAGTCTCAATATTTCATTGTAACGGAATTTCAAGAAGAATGTTGTGAATGAATGGAGCGACCATGCGTATTGCGCTAAGAAAGAAAAATTCATTGATAGAATCCCGATACCGCCCGACTTGAGCGAGAGGGAAATCTTTTTGAAGAATTCATTCAAGGATTCAAGGACACAAAAAATCCGTGAGCTTTGTTTGTACCAATTTTTCGGTTTGACGCCGGACTAGAAATCGGATCTCGGTTTCCGACTGAAACTTCGTTTACAATCCAAGTATCCGTCAGATCTTCGCATGTTCCGTGGCTGGAATCGTCGGAATAGCTCCTCCGCAACCGATTTCGTTGCAACGAGAACCTCCCTTCATTAATCCTTCCGAGTCCCAGACCAAAAAAAAAGGAAAAAGTCATTCGTTGTAACTTTATTCCGTTGTAGCGAATTTCGTTGGAACGAGATTTCTACAACATTGACTCTATGGCGGGCCGAACAAAACTGAGAAGTTTGTTCGTTGTAACGAGATTTTACTGTAGCATGCTTTGAGAAGTAGATTTCAGATACTTCGGACTCGGGAATCCGGATCCGCCCACCCCGGTAGTTGGAAGGAATTTCTGGATTTCCGAAACGGTCACGTCGCGGTGTTAGAACCGGAGCCGACGAGCGAAAAATGGAAATTTTTCCTTCGCGTCATTTTTTACCGATCGGAGCTCTCTGGGATGAATGCAGGAATTCGTTGCGTTCTCCGAGAAGTCACAAATGGGGACAATTTCTTCACTTAGGCTTAGGCATCAAGGCAACACGGTTAAATGTGAAGGACCAAATGGTTCATATTAGGTTCCCACTCAATACGCGGACAAGCACTTGTGGCCATGACAGTCGCGAGACCTAACACTCGACATACCTTCCACAATTGAAAATGGCGGAAACCATGAAAAGCAGTCCACCGCTCTCGAGATTCCCGTTGAAGACCCCCCCCCCCCCTAGGCACAAAACTATCGTGAGCATGTCGAGTCCTCCGATTTCTAAGCCATACTTCGTGAGCATGATTTGCATCTCATGAGCAAACGCTCGACATGAAGGTTTCTGGAAGGTCTCCATTTTCAATTCTCTCTAAGGAGGAGCCGTCTGGTTCTTCGTTGTTTCACGATTAAGGGTAAGAGAGGTCGGGAGCAACCGAGCGTACGGAGGAGAAAAACACGCGATTCGGCGTATCACCAATCGCTGGAAGCGGAAGATCATTAAACTGAAAAGTTCGTAGGCTTCCGTAATTTCCTTGATGAACGCTTGTCGACAGGAGCCTCCTCCTAGTGCTCGCTTCCTGCATCGAGCTATCAGACGGTTTTTTCCCTATTGCTCTCAATTTCGGAACTTTTAATTTATTCCTCATTGCAAGCATATTCACCTCGTTGATTACGAACTCACAAAGCACGGAGGGCACGATATTTCCCTTCCGTTTCTTCAAATTCTTCCCCGCTGGAAGAATTTCGACGTATTTTGTCGTTTTGTCGACATCGTCGTGCGGGAAGCAGGTCGCGACGCAGTTCTTGCGTGCTCGCAGATTCGTGTCCTCTCAAAAATTGGGTGTGTAGCAGGTTTGCATAAATTCCAACTGTTCGCTCGACCGCCACAAGTCGCGAGGACAGTTCAGGATTTGCATTAAATTGTGCATTAGCGACGGAAGGGCGGCGTTTCCTTCCGATCGGATGGGGCTGGCTGTGCGTCGGTCGTCGCGCGCGCCGTAACGACAAGCTCGAAATTTGCCGAAACACCGGAAGAGAAGGATCGGGAGCGGTGCTAACGGGAGGTGCTTCCGAATCGCGACCGGCCGAAGGAGAAGAAAGAGGCGCTGGAGTAAAGGAGGAGCTGAAAACTTGGGCATGAGCTAGATAGGAGGGAGAAAAATGATTCGAAGGATGAAATGGAGAGGAAGCCCCGACAACGGCCATTGTTTCCAAATGGCTTGTCAAGCAACTCGTCGGAACAGAGTGGCATCACGTTGTCGTCCAACGTGTCCACGCACTCACACTGCGTTGAAACACGAACATACCAAGAGCTCTTCGCACAAAAAAGAAAGAGAGAAAATGCGAAAGAAAAAATGTAGAGGAACAGAAGACGAGAGAAAGGCGTAGAAACGCACAGGCGGAAGAAGCGGGAAGAGGAACAGCTGAAGGGAATTCGGGAGAAGATGTTGGGATCGGCAGAAGAGAGGACTGGAACCATCAGCTGGACGCAAATGTGAGTTCGGCTCCTTTGAGTGGTTTTAGTCATAAGAGTGTCTTTTTTTGAAAAAGGGTCCAAGCATCAGGAGCTGCCGAGCGACTCCCTCTCCTTCGGGTTCCTCAGGATGACTCTTTTCGCGCCAGTTTTCCCGACCACCCCATCTGTGGCTTGTTCACCTGAGCGACTTCCCTGTCCTTCGATCGGCAACCGACTCACCAGCGTTGAGATTTCCGGAAGTTTTCCTCAAGTGTCCAAGTTCCTGATTCGAACTCTTCACATGGAAACACTTGGAGAAAAATCCAGCCCGTGTGTTCATGAGAGTTTTCCAGAGTCGAGTAGAAGCACTTCAGCCGTTCTGAGTTTGTCGGGGACCTTGACGCACGCGCAGTGGAGCGTGAACTCGGAGTCCACAAACAGCGGGCCTTGCGTTGTTGAGCAGCCAGGTCGGACGGAATGAGCTCCATTCAGGTTTTCTTGAAGTTTCGGGCGACAAATCTCGTGTCTGCGAATCGTCTATCTGAACTTCGGGCCGAGACTTGAGCCGACGTCAAGGCCGGATAAAGGCGCACCCGGATTACGCAAAGAAAGGGCCCGGGAGGATTTGAAGAATCGAGCAGACGCTTTTCGAGGTAGGCACACACTTACAAGAGGAGGTCGCAGATCTCGCCGAGATGAGTAAGGACAGAAAAAATCTCAAAACACAAGGACGGAAATAAATCTAGGATTGGGAGATAAAGCTCTGAGTCATGCACCATGATTGGGAGAGGAATTAAGGTTCTGGAATCGGAATCATTAAATGTTGCTGAAAGCTTTCCATTGTCGTAGCGTCAGGATCCCGTCGCACCGGAGGCCGTGCTTGCCAAGCTAAGTAGGTCTCGGGACGGTTATCTTATCCGTTATCGGTAGCACCTCCGCGTGTTATGCGGACCGGACGATAAGCTTACCCACTGACACGGAGGTATATGAAACGTAATGACGAAACCTAACTGATTGTTGTCCGTTCATCGCTGTTTTCGTTTTATCTCACTGAGCGAAACTCAGAGACCCGAAGTGAATTCTAAATTACCAGTGTTTGGCGAACTCAGCCGTCATTCACTTGAACATCTATGCGGTAGGTGGTCTCGCTGGTGCTCGGTGCGGATACCGACGTTCTTTTATCAGTTTGGTTCTTGTTTGATGCCTTATCACTCAGACTCGTCGGGTTTCATCATGGTTGACAACGAATTGAGCTGTTTGCATCAGGATTGAGTTCCCAGGCAGAATTCACATCATGACGAAAAACGCTCGGAGACGGCCTGTGGACGAAGGGAACGTGAAACATGTGGCTTCACGTTTACTTGAGCTTCTCACCATTCCCCGAGTGGACGGGAATGGTGGGGAAGGAGGAGACTCAAATATGGGATACTTTTTTTTAAGATCGATGCTGTGGACGAACGAAGAACGATATCTGGAACGTGGCGTGATGTCTCGAACCCCTGTCCATTGGATTACAAAAGGTTGAAATCAGCTCCTCGATCCCCCTTCTATCCTCCGAGAGAAACCACTGATCGTGATTGGATTGGAAAATCTCCCAAAACAAAAAGGGCTCCTAATATGGGATATCTGAGCTCTTAATATGGGATAGCTCAGAGATTCGTGTCAATGAGTTGAGAAGAGCTCTAAACCTCCATCCGAGCGAAATATCTCACGTCTGATGGATGATTGAATGAGTTTGAAATTAAAGAAGTCCGAGCTTCCACTGGAGAGACAGATACTTCGATTGAGAACGACGCTTGTCAGTTATTCCAGAGATCCTTCCTAATAATTGTGATACATTCTCCAATCGCGGTCTATGCCGCGGCGATCTCGACGTATAACGCTCTCTCTCCGCAGATGCGCATCGATCGCGTCTGAATATCAATAAACAGTCAGTCGAAAGTTGCCCTCGGTTGAAGTAGCGTGTATTCATTGTGTGTTGGAGTGTCGTTGCATGCAGGATCCCGATTAACCGAATTCGGAGTCACCCTAGAAGCCGATAGATCACCCGAAGTTCTGTTCAAAATTCACAACGCTCGTTGGTGTGGAGGGCTTTTTATTTCAAGTTTCATATTCCCTGGCTGGAGTGATGACAAAGATATATGTAGTGAATCCGTTGACATGAACGGCTACAAATATGGAGAATCACGCATCAGAATATCTGGAGATTCGGGAACTGGGAAACTGGCACGCGTTCAGCTTTGAGTGAATCAACTAGTGACCGATTTAACAATGAATCAACTCAACTTCCGATCGGGATCCGTCATCAAGAGACATCCGATCACTCATATCGACATTACAAGATTGGAGATCCACTTACTGCAGTGGTCTCGAGTCAGTTTTCGACAATTTTCTCGAATTTTGGTCGTCCAGGCATCTTTCAGTGCACCGAAGTGCCCCTCGCCGAAGGAACCTTCCGTATCTATGGGGGTTCCTTATACGCAAGGTTTCCTAATGGAGGGAACTGGTATCAGAGAAGGGATTTTATTGGCAAAAATACGGCGAATTCCGGGCCGGGAAATTTCGAATCGAGCTCATCGCTTCAAGGGATCTCAAATGAGATTTCATGGCACAATGGGAAATTCGGTTTTCCCTGTTCTCTATCCTCAACGAGCATTGTTCGCGCCAACCCACGGTGCGGCGGCAATGTTCGCGAAACTGTCAATTTTGAATTAGGTCCATCCCGATGACAAAGGATTTCACATCGTCGGGTTCGGCATTCGCCGGCGCGGCGGCGATGCGCTCCCCGTGTTGTTAAGTGTTTCCGAATGGAACTAAGGAAGCAAACTTCTGTCGAGAATGAACGCACTCGGTGGGAAAGACGCCATATGTCGTCGCTCTAACATTGACACGAAACTCTTTCCTCCTTCAAGCTCGTTTCCAGACCGACCGACGTTCAGATCGACGCTCAACGTACACACGGATCTGAGCGGAGAACGGGACCGGGCCCGACTGCCAAAACTTCTTCCGTACAATACACAGACGATGCTCCCGTCAGCGAAACGCGGACCACGCGTTTTCCACACGACTGTTCATCTACGAAAGTTCGGCGTTTTCTCATGCCCTTTGATAAATCTTCACTCGCGTCCGTCGTGAGGGAAGTTTTTCTTTTCGGAGAACTGCCGCAGTCTTCCAAGCATGAGTTGGAAATATCGAGGATCGAATTGAATATTTGGGGCTTTTCGCGAGAATGATCGGACCGGACACCGGCTCAAAACTTTCGCATGGACTCCGATCGAGCCGGCCCGTGGCTGATATCGAACGCAGGCATACAATTCATATGATGCAGCTTTGTTCTGTGCCCCAGGGTATTCGATGTCAATCACATCTCATGTGACGCCGTCCGTCGTTCGCGCTGGCTCCGTTGTCTCGCGTCTCCTCGTACGTCGTCGTCTGCTGCGGCGACACCAACGAATAGGTATTATTTCGCAGAAAGGAAATATGAGAGACCCCATTGCCGCCCCGTTCCCGCTCAGCCACCGCTGATGTACGATACTCGAGGAGTTCAATGTTCAGGCGAATAACTGCTTGCTTCGTTTCACGTGAGAATCCGAATGTCCTCGGCGTAATTCTCTGTCATTTGAGTGGATAGGTGAATGAACTCTTCCAGAGTGTATCATTTTCGTCGATGCTGATCACAGACCCGGTTGCAACCGCGCTCGGTTCTGCGATTTCTTCGTTTCTCGAAGCGTCTTCCCGCAAGACAACGTTTCTTTCGACAGTGTAACGTTCGCTTCGAACAAAAGAGTTCGAGCGTGCTCTTCAAGAAATTTCGAAGAGAATGACTGGAATCATGAAGTCGGATTGAATTGTCGCGTGGAAATCGTTCCTGTTTGACGTCTACGCGATCAAGAACGAACTTGCCGCGGGATTATTGGTCAACGTGATCGAAACTTTCGATATTCTCTCGTTTCGACATCTCACGCCCGGTGCAACGCGATATCAGATCATCTTTGAAGTCTCGGAGTGTCGCGTGGTGCAGCTCGACGATTGACCAAGACTCTCGCAAGCTTCCGTAACGAATTTTCGACACCTCGTTCGATCGATGTGATTACCGCAACTCCGTCGTGAACTCGATTCCAATCATTGGACTTCACGAAGGAGCGCTAGATGTGGAAATCTCATCGCTGCTGTTCGATAATCGGTCGGCAAAACATTCTGCCGATTAGATCATGAAAGATGTAGGATTTCATCAAATCTACAGGAAATCATCTCGAGACGAGACTAATTCTTGGATCGATACCTGGATGCAGTTCGAGAATCCTCGTCGTGATTCGATCCGCTCTTTGCGTAACGGTATCCGTCGGATTTTCACATGAAACCGCGATCCATATATGTACTTGGAACGAGTGATCACCTCCGACATTTTCTTTCTCGCGCATTCATTTCGACCGTGCTCGTATTCTCGTTTAGGAAGAAGCAACTCACATCGCTGCGGTGTTGAGTAATTTGCAGCACGGTATCGGAGAATCGGCTGCAAACATCACGCTCGGAAGTTGTTTTCGGCCGTGATCTATCAATCTTCCATTCATACTTCGCTTGATCGATACTTTCATAGTTTGCGAATCATCATTCGCTACTTTTGCATTAGCAGCCGACTATAAAAGGCATTCTTCTCATCTCTGATGAAGGCGCGTTCACTCCTTCGTTCGTTTTGTTTCCCTTCCGATGTATGTATCTCAAGCACCGAGGGCGAGTTTATTCACTTTCGTGTCCTTTCAGTGTGATTTGCGTTGAAATTATGCCCTCCAGCAAGTCAATGGCCATTCCAGTCCCCCTCCCCCAGTGATATGCTCGCTAGAATGCTTCCGTTTTCCTCTGGAAATAGGTGCGGCTCTGGGCTATACCGCTCGAGTCCCGAACGAAAAAAAAACTCCGGAATCAAGAGAAATCAAAAATCCTCAAAATAGCCCGGAGAGTTTGTTGGAGTATTTTTCCTTTCGGGTTTCCCCTCTTCCCCGCGCCGCGGCCTCGATCTCCGTTCTCTTTTTTTTTTTTTTCGCCTCGGAGCAGCCGATCGACAAACCGCCCGCTGCTTCTTTGCCGATAAATAATTCACATTCGTTCTCTCGCCCGCCCGCCAGTCAGCCCACCGGAGACCGCCGAAGACCCACAGTCCAGCGGGAATTGCGGAGAGCTTTCTTTACCTGTCTGCCTGCTGCGGCTAGGTCCCTATCTCTCTCTCTCTCTCTCTTCTAGTTCGCTTTATACTTCTCTATCTTCTCTTCGGTTCTCAGTCAGCTCTCCCCGGCAGCCAGGTTCGATTCTCCCGTTTTCCGCTGGAACTCTTGCATCGAGACCTCGCGGAAGCTGAATCGACGGTGGCTCTTGCATTTGAAGAATAGCTTCGTCGAACGAGCAAGCGAGCGAACGAGCAACACAGGAGACCATGAAGGGAGTATCCACGGGAGGAAGCTGGAGACGACGATCGGAACAAACGGATGAATTCTAGATATACCCCGGAATTTTCCTTCTCTCCACCCTGAAAGATGGGTTGAAAGTTCCAGATTTCAGGTTTCTTCTTCATTGTCACAGCATCGAACAAGCCTCTCAGATAATATCGACTGATCTGCCCTTCCCTCGCAGGTACTCATGAAGCTCCCGTTTCGCGCCTAAAATGATTATTGGTATTGTTCCTTTAGGCGGGTTGCGAGTTGAACCGCGAACCCGCCAACACGCCATGAGGGCGACTTGAGCAGACCTTTCGGTACGCGAACTACCAGTCAACTAGCACGAGGCGCTCGCTACGCTCGCGGACCTAGATGATTCCAACTGCCAAAGGTGCAGTTGCCGCAAACCCAAAAATCGCGCAGGAAATATTTCCACCGCTCTTGCCATTCCTGTGATACAAGATGATAACTGGAGCGAGGGAGTTGAGACAGCGGATGATTTCGAAATAGGTTTTAGAAAGCTTTCGAAACTGTTGAAAATGGCGCCGTTAACTAACGAAACGAGCGGAAGTGATTTCAGAATGATTGACAGAAACGTTTCTCAAGTACAGCCTTTGGTTCGAGGATGAAATTTTGAGCTCCGATGAAAGAATTCTGTAAGGCTTCCGATTGAAAGCAACGCTTGCTCAATGACTTGCCACAAAAACGTTCATCCTCAGTTCTATCAAAGTTCCACCAGTCCGGAGAGTTGAAAATAAGTTCTCGAGAATGCAGGGTCCTCAGTTCCAGGCAGGGCTACTACACAATGCCCGAACTTCTTAAAATCAAGGAAAGTTCTTCAGACTGCGTCAAAAGATTGCCGCCATGCGGTGTCGAACGATTTGCGATCGATAAACTCACGCCAAGCGCCAAGAAGAACGTTTTACGAATGTTTGAGAAGTTGGGGACGACGATACGCTTGGAGACGACGCGATTTTCAGGTTACGAAATTGAGACGCGTGGAGAGTGGCATCCGAGGCTGCGCGTGGACTACCGAGTCGGATCCGCAAGGAATTAGAGTTGGGACACCGATTCACGAATTGCGTGTCCATCGGCCACCCAATATGCACGATATCCTGACCCGGGTTGCTTCGGGTCGAAGTCGAATCGAGCACCAGCCACCACGCGTACCGCCTCAGGCTGAGCTCGCCCGCCACAGATGCGAGAATCGGTCGTGCTAAGTTTAGCTCGTCGCTCCCTCCTTGAAATCTGTTTTCGGGACTCAAAATCGATGCGACAAAAGCTCGGCATCCATCTCGTGAATGTCAGACATTCGTCCTCGTTGATTTCATTTCGCAAAAACTCGATTTGCCTCTATCTCTTTTCGTGATTTGAATTCTCTGAAGATCCTCAGCTCTTCGTTGATTGATTTCCCTCGTGTAGTTGGAAGAGCAGACCTCAATAAAGTCGGATTGATCGAGAGTTGTTTCACTTACACGGAAGGTCGTTGTTGTGTCGTGGGGTTGCATGTCTCTCAAATAGACAATTATTGTAATGGATGTCGCCTTCAAGGTTTCGGGTGAATATTTAACGCTCAAGTGATATCACCGATCTAGCTGAAAAGCACGCGCCTGTGCAAGTCGGATAGGTGAGCGTTCCCGATTGTTTCCTTGCATTTGTATCTCGATCGTTTTCCTTTCGCGCTTCCAGAGCTCACTCCCATTTGAAAACGTGGACGTTCCTCGTGACTTTTGTTTTGTTGAACAAGTTGAGATCACGAATCTCGCGATTCCAGACCATAATGGAACGATGCCGTCAAGAGAAGGACATGGACCCCTTCTGTTATCACACGAATATGTGTGAAGTTTGGGGAAGCAGGGAAAAAAGGACGAAAGAAGGATTCCGAGCTGTGGCGAGCAGGTACAGGGAATAGAATGATCACTCCGCGTGGGTTTCTCGACGAATTCTCCATCATTTCACAGCCCCCTGCTGTCCACTGTCACGTTGTCTACGCTCGTTAGTCAGTTATTCTGGGAGATAGCTGTGAGTCGCTCGGACTCGAGCAGAAACACACGTCGGAGCCTCTTATGAAAAAACTTCTCTGGAAACCAAAAAACAAAGTATGCCCGAGTTTTTCTCATGCGTAGAGTGTGTTTCATAACAACACTAGTGCATGCAATGCTTTTCGAGTTCCACTGCCTGTCACCGACAACTGAACGAAATTCTCGATACGCGAGCCTCTCCTTGAACGTCGGAAATCGAAATCCTGAGAGTCAGCGGCCTACACATTCATTTGAACAAACTGTTTTCGCCGAACATCGCCAGACTTCTTGCAAGCGCGAAATGAGTTTCACGGAATCGTGGAATTTCCGCAAATTCGAGATGAGTGGCACAAGTCTATCGTGAGATGCATGATTCATCCGAATCGACTTGTTTTTTGCGTCGAAATACCGTGAATCAGCGCCGCGGCCGAGGTCGACTTTTTTGAGTTTTCGGAAAAAATCTCGAAATTCCGATGTAGAGGCCGAGTGGACGTTGTCACCGACGGCTGTCTAATAATGTAATGTGTTCGTGATGACTGTTCCATTGTGGCTCCGCGAACTCCATTCCGGAGAATGAGAGGACGAATTCTACTCACGAAGGATCGGAGAATTGTGCTTAAGCATATTATCCACGTCAGCGATATCTTCGACCAGAACCGTGCAGACGAGAAGCCGCGTCAATCCATAATATGTACATATCTCAAAAGCAGAGTGTAGAACAGAATGTATAAAGATGCCGCACGAGCGATGAAAGTAAATTCCCAGCTCGTTGACTCGGGAGGGCGAGATATAATGCCTGGAGCTCCAACGATTTTCAGAGGCTCGCATGAAATTCGCAAATTAGACTGATTTACATTCGGGAGGAATCGGGCTGCAGGGTCGAGGAATCGCAGGTGAGGGAATGCTCAGGCACGGACACTTCGGGAAACCATAACTAACGATTGTTACACATGTGTGACGTATGGCGCAATTTTTCAAACTGCCCCCCGGCTTCTACCGCTCGTTCTCCCATGTGTGTACAGCCAAGATACGCCTGACAATGAGAGAGGCGACGCGACGGGGGCAGTGACGGCAAAACGGGCGAAAAGGTGAGGTAAGCGAGAATGGCGCCGTCGTCGTTCCGTTTCTAGGCAATCTTTGTTCGGATTGGCGGACCGGCGAAGGAAACAGAATTCTTCCTGATTTCCTTGTATTGAGCAACAACAGAGGAGTCGAACTCTACCTTGGCAAGGGGACAGGGGGAGGAGGAACTTTCCCAATTTCCGAATGTCACCTTCAAACGGGGCAGTGTTGGTCGACAATGCTCTTCGACAATCGATCTTCGCCACGAACAATCGGTTTCTCATGCCGGCTGAGGAGACGTCTATCCGTGATCCTCAATTTTTGGTGGCGTGGATCATGGATCAGGGTCGTCGACTAAAATATTTACTCCAGCGACTCGAATTTCCACAAATGTTTTCGAATTCTCATTACTCACGATGACGTTTATCGATCCGTGGCTGCACAGACAGAATCCATGCCCACAAGAACAGAAATTCATCATTCTTGAACATTCTCAAATTCTATGCAAACTCGAGCCCATCAGGCTCTGAATTTGTGATCAAGTCCAGCCGGAATTTCAAAGTGCTGTTCATCTGATTCCGAGCCCGGCCTCCGGTGCAATCAGACTCGAGAAGAATGGGAACCATGAAAGCTCTTCACAGCCCTGCTCTCCACAGTCGGTCGTCTCGCCCTGCAGGCTGTCTGGACCTTACGTTTTGAGATTTCATCTCCTTTCTCTTATTCCAACTTTCCGCGATGGAAATGTCCAACGAGCGTTCCAGGACGTAGGCGTTGGATTTCTTGATATCTGAGAAAAGAACATTGTTTCTCTGCGAGTATCCGGGGCCCGGGATGTGCCAACGAACGCTGGGAGAAGGGAACGGGAGGAACGATGGAAAAACTGAAGAAAAAATGGGAGAACAGCTCTGGCGATGAGCGAAGAGATGGTTCTGTCTGTCGGTTTGTCGGAGAGTCGCCCGCCCGCCCGCCCGCTCGCTCGCTTGGCCGGCTCGGCAGACGGACGGACGGCCTGCTTTTATGACGGAGGCCTTTATGGCTTCTCGAGGGAAACGTTAAAATCCGTCTGGCCTCGACTGGCGTGGACTGGCGAGGCTGAACGTGGCGCGGAGTGAGTGGCCGCTCGGTCGGTCGGTTGGTCGGCTGCGCTCAGCCGGGGCGTAACTCTGCTTTATATAACCCATGTGGATACCAACCATGTGGACTTACTTGCTTGCTTGCTAAACATTATTGGATTCTTTACAGAGATAAACAATCCTAGCGGCGGAACATGGGGGATGGAGAACGGAGGCGAGGAAGAAAATTATTTTGAATCTAATCAATCATCGAGCCCCGACTTCGATCTCATTATCGAGACATCCCAGAGTCACCTCGTTATAAGAGCTTCCGGTAGAATCAGGTCCAAAACTTCAAGTTAATTATCGATGACGATTGGAATTGTGGAATATCGGGGCGGCGGCGTTTGGAAAACCTAGCCGTCAACAACAGTCAACATCTTTTCCAGAGAAGACAGAGAGAAAGAGAGAGAAGTCGCCATCTGAGTCATCCCGAAAGTGAGGAAACCGGAACACGACGAGATGCCCGAGCGGTCAGCGCAACCTGCGGCGAAGATGGAAGTTCACTGAAGTTTTATTTAACTCACATTTATTTGTGTTGATCGACCCCTCTTCTTGAAAAAACGTTCGAGAGCCGACGGTCCGTACTAGGAGATCAGGTTCTCGGGAGAAATTCTCTGCCGACTTATATTGAAGATCGAATCCACCATCTTACTTTGTGGTGATTTTCTAGAATACCCTGAAATCTCGTAGATAACGAACTCTTTTCCATGTTTTGCCATATCAGATAACGAACTTGATAAAGATCCTGGAAGATGACGAATTTGACAAACAACGAAGTTCACAAATAACGCATCCGACAGAATTTTTGTAAATTTTCCGATATCTTTCCAATTTAGACGCAATTTAATTCGTTTCTGTTGTTGGCTACTTTCTCCTCGCAGCCGATTTCGCCGTTGCGCAAAGTCGTCTCGGATACGGGCAGGTAGGTACGAGAGCCACGAGGAGGAGGGATCAGAGTACAAGAAATTTCACTCAAATCGGGAGCGACATGACTTGTACATTAAAAATGCGAACTCACTTTTTGGTTATCCCTCGTACCCCTTGATGAGGTTGTCATCGTTTGTCAAACTTCGCCAGACATCATCAGCGACGGAGAGCAACATGTTTGAACGTTCGATCGATGAAATAAAGGAGGAAAACGAGGATTTTCATCTCGACATGAAGCAATACTTGTCTCTTTAGGCTTTTTCTACAGTTTGGGGAGAAGGTAGAACGTTCCTGGAGTCGGGGGAAACTTTCCCGGGAGATTTATCGCTCATAAAAGAGCGCTCCGTAGTTGTGCGGGGATGTTGGAAAGGGAAAAAGGAAATCCGATGATCGTCGTCATCGATATTTCCATTATTAGTCTTATCTTCCCTCCCGGAACGAGAACGTTCGCGAAAAAAATCGGTCAGATATCACGTCGCCTGCTTTCGAAAAACAGCGAGAGTTCAAAGTGATCTATTAGGTCGAATATCTAGAAACATTCGCTTTTTCGCGTTTTTCTCGAAACGAAGCCTCTTAGCGAAAAAAGTGTCATGGATGACCCCGCAGCAAATTCGAGCTGCTTCGTTTTCGAGAGAAACGCGAAAAACCAGATTTGGGACCACCTGTATCTGTATCTCTCAGGCAGCTAATCAGGGAAACTTATTCTCTCGGAGTTTCTTGATGAGGAGATATGTCCGTGTAAATGATTTTCCTTGATCTACGATGCCGACGAATGCACAAAAGCGATAGAAAGACTCCATTTCCGCGATTTACGAGGCGAACCGAACTTCTTGATTTCGATTTCGGCTCTTCCAGGGACTCTATGAGATCCCACGTAAGGGTAACGATGCGCCTTATGTTGTGGAAACGGCGCTGAAACTGCGCTCGAGAGGCAGCTCTCGAACTTTGTCGTCGGGTATCGTTGTTCTCCTCTCGTCCGTCGAGTGCTTGAGAAGTGTATGAGTTTATTTCGCGTTCGTTGTAGTTGTTACGTCGCTGTTCGGTTTGAGTGGATCAGCAAGAGTTTGTCGACGGGTACGACAGTCGACAAGATCGAGGACACGGGAGAAAACGATAACGATAACCGGAAGCAGAAAGAGAGAGAGAGAGATGTTTCCCTATTGACCGATCGGCTACGTTGAGCCAGTGGCTCGGACTGCGAACGGAACCGAAAGAGAGAACGACGACTGATTAAGAGAGCTCGAGAGAGAAGAGCAAACAACAATCTTGTGCAAAGCTCTATCCGTGAGTTCTCTTCTTTTCTCACTCGAACGAAATCAAACTACGCATTGTCTGTGCTAACGCGAGAAGGAAATTGTTCCCAATAAAGAGGACACGGATGCGGAGCCAGAGGAGAAAAACGGTAGATCAACGTTCTGTTCGATACGAGTCGACTTCGTTTGTTGTGCGTCGGACAAAGGACTCTTTTGAATCGCTGAGGAGCCAAGTTTTCATGAATTGGGCGATTTCGAAGCTTCTGGTCCACAACTTTCGCTTTGAGATGGTTGAAGTGGATCATCTGATTCTGTGAAAAGTCGTGGGGGAAGAATAGCTGCATGATGAGTCCGCTCGATCACAGAAGAGAACAAGAGGGAAAGTATCAGTCAAGAAACGTTTACCAGTTGGAATGTCGCCTAACCTCCGACTCCGAACCGAAATCGTCCTCCTCGAAGCAATCTGAAGAGTTCAAACGAACCAGACCGGACAACGTGCTTGGTGAGCTACTGGCGCGTTGCATCCGCTTCTCACAGCTCGTCGTGACATCGATTCAAGAGCTCTTCGGGAGAGAACTCGGTCGGCAAATCGAAGTTCTCCTGTTACATTGAATGGAGCGTCGTTATCATGGCGGATAAAAGTCGTACATGTTGGTATTGGAACGTATAATCACCACATTGTGTTGGCCTACCGCGAATGACTTTCCACAGATGTGTATGTACAAGGCCCCTTAGAGATTTGCCTCTTCTGGTTGGTGACAACGGCGACGGCTCTGCTATTCAGTGGTTGCTTCGAACAAATGATGTCATCCTAATACGGAGCCTCTGTGGGCATTCATTGGCTCGCCATCAGTCGCCCGCAGTCCGTAGTAGATACAGCGGTTTGTTGGTGACGGAGCTTGCCCGACGTATGTGGTCGGTGCGAATCTCCGTCGCAGCCGTCCTAAAGCTCTGCACGACCGTCGAAGCCTTACGCGACGACGTCGCCGTCGCCGCCGCCGCCGTGTTGGCAAGCTTTAGTCGAGCCAGCAATGCGGGAGCTTAGCTCAGATTAGTCTCGATGTGAATGGCCACGTCCATCTCCAATCAGGCTTTTGCTTTGGCCCCCCCCCCCCCCCCCCCCACTCTCCCCAATCGCCTGTCCGACCGCCCGCCCCTTCCCATATTCCGATGCCCACACAGAACTCAATGGAAGGAGGACTGGCCTCAATTCCCAGACCATTGTTGGTGAGCCGGTGCCCGGAGCGCAGATGAGGTCCCCCTTGCACACAGTGGATTGTCCCTGGTCCTCTCCCCGACTCCCATTTGTGGCCAGACTCCTGGCTGGTCTTCTTTCTATAGACGGTTCCTTGCTTCGACGCGGCCTCGGGGATTCAGGTGAGCTCCCGGTCGCGATGACAGTTTATCGGAAAACTTCAAATCTGACGTCGGACATCGCGCCAACTAACTCGATTCGATCGGTCGCCGAGATGAAGAAAACGCAAAATGGAGACACATCGGGTCTTAGGATGGATCGTCGCAGAATTTTTCGGACATCTCTCTGGAGTTAAAAACTTTAGAGGACAAGCTATAGAACACCGGAGGCGATAGAGTCAAAGTTCGACCGCCGTAGACTTCTTCCTTGCGGTACCATTAAGCTGTCTCTCTCGACGCCAGAAATCGATTTGATCCAGATGCGTAGACCGGACCGTCTCTTTCCTTCGAACGACGCTTGATTCTGTCGTTTCTCAAAAATCTCAAGTCTCTGAATCGGTAAAAGACTTCTCGGCATGTTGCGGCGACCTGGATGTTCGTAATCAGAGAATGGGGGAAATCGTCGTCCTGAGTTCCATTCCTTCCAGTCTGATCTGATTTCTGAGGTTGTCGTTGAAGAACGGATCAAATCCCAAAAGAAGTGATCCCCCGGCCCGATGGAGTACCGGAACAAGCACCTTAGTTCCAGTGCTGCCATTCGCATGCTCAGGTCATGAGCTGTCAGTTTCTACATCTTTTTACGTCGTTCTGCATTTGTTTAGGCTGCCGAGACCCATCCACCGGAATGCGGAGTCTGCACTTCGCGGTTCTATGCTTCTCGATTCAGGAAGACGGTCATCACCACGGCGAGTAATCCATTGGTCTCAGTATACTCTCGGAATTGGAAGCGAAGGTATGTGTACCAAGAAGTTGCGGTTTGCTCAGAAATGAACGCGCGAATGAGGAAAAAACGGAAACGAATTCCGCGACTGAATGATGCTCGTCGAGCGGTCGGCCAGTTGCCTCAATGAGGACAGTGTCGCATATTGGGAGTTAATCCTTTAGGCCCCGCGGCGAGCTCCTCACTCCTCCGTCGTCCTTTTCCCATGCCCTTCTCCTGGCTCCATCCTTTTCTATCTCTAACAAACCCAGTCGGTTCGCTTGGTCGCTTCGCTCGCTCGCTCGCTCGCTCGCTGACTGACTGGTCTACGCAGTGAGTGACTATGGGGATTACGGAGCTTAGCATAGCCTTACCCTTACCCCAATCTTCGCGCCGCGTGGACTTCACACCCCCGGTTGGCTTCTCGGCAAAAGGCCAGACTCAAAGCCAGGAGGCCCCACTCGTCCATTGACTGAGCAAGAGGGGTCAAGCCGCCGCGCCAGACCGATGAGGAACGGTCTCTCGACCAATAACCAAATTTGCCATGGTCAGCTTCGCCGAGTGCCCTATTCCCTCTGCGGGATTGCGGCCATCGCAATCGTACACACAGACATACCTAAGTGGGAGTTTGTATGCTGCTATGTTTTTGCCATTCGCGAAGTTTCAATAACAGGAGTTACGCTCCATGCCAGGATGATGATTATCGCCTTTTTTTCTGATTACTTCGAGAGTTCGATGGGGCTGTGCTCGCTTAGCTCTAGAAAACGTGCCGCTTCCGATATTATGAAAGTCCATCTGCTGCGAAACTGTGTGCGTGGAATCGGACTTATGACCTTGGCGAACATTCTTCTGCGTTCTAGCCTCGATCTCACCCGGCTCGACTCCATCATTCACGACTTTGACGGCTTCTGACTCTTCGTGTACACCCACCTGCAGTCTCATGCACGGGAAATCAAAATATGGTCCCAAGTTACAATCACGGGAATCGTGAAATCGGTGGTGGATGATTTTGTCGATAATGAAATTGATGAAATCTGAATTTCCCTCATTTCGCAACGAGATTCATGAGCTGAGCCAGATTCCCGAATTTTCGAGTGCCTTTTCTCTCGACGATGGCTTTGGATATCTAAACCTATAAAAGCCAACGTGCGTCTGTGTGTCTGTCTGTATGTTCTTCATGATCTCCGCGAAGCGGTCACAGCTAAGAACGAAATTTGGTCTACGAGTTGAGAAGGTTTAAAGGTTTCTGATAGGACACGTGTCACGTCAACCGCATGCGGCTACTGACTATGGGACCGAAAATTCGTCCGATTTTGGCGAACATCGTTGTCGCAACTTCCCGATACATATCTGGGGTTCGGCAGAATACATTCGACTTCGACAACGAAGTTCAAGGGAGGCGGGGACGGTACGCGCGAAGTGAGACGAAACCAAACGGGAAAGGAAACTTGGGGTGCCTTGCCTAAAGATTATGCGTCCATAGCGGAAAGGGGCCGGCAGCACTGCTCGGAGTGCGAAGAAAGTACAAGATCCGCGGGCTGCAGAGAGTGATGAGCAGAGGGAACAGAGGTTGAGAGCGAATCGAGAGCGGTGTGCTGCGAATCGGGCTGTAGAGACGCCAGAACAGCGAGAATCACGACGGAAGTTTGACCGAGAACGGCGACGTCGAAAGCGGTTGGCAGAAACGTGGGAAGTAAGACAAGTGAGGTCAAATGACGACCGAGGAAGACATGAAACGCAACGAGGTTCAGAAACGGGAGAAGAACGGAACGCGCGATTGGAAACTAATCGTGGACGAACATTCAGAGAGCTTTTATCTGAGTACGGTATAAAATTTCTCCTATGCGTTTAAAAAGGTATCTGTTGCGCTGGTGGGAAAGTCGAATTGCCGGAGCTTATTCCACCACCCGATCCATTGGCATCGCTAATGTCTGGAACCTCAGGAAAGTCGAGGCATTTCTTACAGTACATTTGAAAGTATAATTCATGTTTCCAAATAACTTCTTTCGGCGCCAGTGATATCATTCGGGAGAATTTCATGTCAACGTTCAAAGAACAAGGACAAGTCTATCACCGTGTAGGTTCTCTCTTGCGGTTTTCACCCACGAAGGAGGGAAGGGGCACGACCGAACTCGCTTCTGCAAATACGCAGCAAGTGGCCCTGGTTGAGTGCTTGGGCGCTGGTGGTCAGTGCTCCGTGATCTCATTGATGGGGAGAACATAATTTTTTGCAAACTGGTTTGCCTAAGATTCCTTCTGTTTTCCTAGATTCTCCTCCGAGTTTTTCTTTGTTTGGGACACCTAACCCCATCGCAGCGAAGCGCGACTGGGTGCGCTAGTATGTTCATAAATCTAAGATCGGATTTATATCAGAGGGTGATGACGTGTTTCTTGCCTTATGAATAAGCAAGCAAACCGATGCGTGACCCTGATGCATCAATGGGATTGTCTGGGACGTGGACGCCGGGTAATCTGCGGAGTACACGGCCGCTGCTCCTACCGCGCGCCGTTATTTGAGTATTTCTGGCTTGGCCGATCGAGTGTTTTCCTTCCATCGTCTTATCAAAGCACAGCCCCCGTTCATTTGTCTAATTGATCGGATCGAGTGGGAATGCAGGCTGAGAGTTTGTATATCGGTATAAAACATTCGGCCCCAATTAGTTCCCTCGTAAAAGTCTAGAGGTCGTAAAGGCGGTTGACCTTGTCACGCTGTGACGCCCTTCTCTGTTTCTCGTTATTGGTCGATCCCACAACTTCCGATTCAGATTCGAGAAGTGTTTTCCGATCGTTCGTTCCAGAGGAGAGCTCTTGATCTTCTTCATGTCGAACTCCGAGGGTTGAATCGACTTCGACGTTTGCGAATCTGAATAAGGATCACATGATACTTGATATTCCTCCGAACAGAAAGGGATCCAATGGATCTTCCCAGCGGATTATCTGCTCGAGATCAAGGTTGTCCTCATCATTATTTCGAGTCATTCGGATTCGAGCTTTGCCTCAAAGGGATAATCTGTGAAGGTTCATTCCTTGGCTTAAAAAATCCAAAACTCCGGAGGTGAAGCAATGAGAGAGTTCAGACTGAGCCTCGGAATTTGAATTCAAGCTTCGTGTGATATAAGATAAACAAAGCATGATTCTGAATCTGGATTGAATATTCAACATCAGAAAAGCAAAGAAACCGAGGAGAATCGCGATCTATCTGATCTCCACGTATAAATATGAGGCCGGAGGAAGCCAAACTGTCTGAGACGAACTTTGGAGTCGGTTTTCCTGAGCCTCAACCGCTCCGTGAACCGATTGGAAGATCTTTACCTCTAAAAACTTGGATGACTCTTGTCTAAATCGTGAACCTGGGTCAAAAATTGAAGCAAAACTGACTTACCCATTGTAATGATTTCCAGGAGAGGGAGCGGAGAGCATTAGCTTCTGGCAGTTGGCCGAGATCGACAGCTGGACCGAGAGAACATTCGAAAGATTCCTGACTCCAGGTTATAACTCGAGCTTGGAATCGAAGGCGATTTCCCTGAAATCTGGCAGATAACGAAGTCGACATATAACGAACTTCACAGAAAACGCACTCGGTCATTTTCCAAGCTATCTGCTGAGTTCATTATCTGATACGGTAGCTTGAAGTGTTTGCATTCGGAAGTTTGCGTCATCTCCAATGAAGAACTTGGCACGCTCACATCAAATTTGAGAAGATCTGATTCGGTACTTTCAACTTAACATAATATGTCATGTCATAGGGCACGGAATTTTCTCGAAAGAATCAAAATGAATTCATCGTGTCGTCCCCTTCTAGATTTCTTCCCAGCAGGAACTAACGGAGCGATCTTCGCACGCGTCTTTCGTCCTGCATTTACCTTTCTACAGAAGATTCAAAAGCTTCCGTTAGGGGATCGAATGTTGGAGAGCTCTTTATGTTTCATCGGATTCTTCGCATTTGATTGAGATTCTCTCCCCGGCACGAACGAATCTCTGGTGTCCCGCCACCGCACCTAGCACTTCGACATTGTTGACTTAATGTTCTCGTTGCCAAAGTTCCTTTTCTAAGCTCGATGACCTTCCGTCTGTCCGATCGGTATCTCGGTGTGTTCGAATTCGTGAACACTTCGATCGTTCCTTGGTAACCTTTCCGAAGAGAGACAAATTACCCCGTGCAACCACCGGCGACCCCCAAAATTATTTATTGGTCACGACGGCGACGTCTCGAAACGGTTGAGATTCTGCAGACTTTGTGCGTTTCGAGTAAATAACGTTCGGCCTTCGTGAAACTCCGGATGACTCAACGGACTCTTCGATGCGAAAACAAAATTTGCATCGAGTCAGATGGTAATTTCGGAACATTGTCAAACAGTTGTTGTCATTCCATGTCGTCCACATGCGTGGAGTGTCGATTCAGTTCCAGGGATCCGATGTCACCAGAGCCATGACGAAAACTACGAAACTGACTGCCGCAGATTTCGATCGCTAATGAAGTCCTCTCATATCTCGTCCTGTATTTACGACGAGAGTGAGAGCGCTGGTGCGTAGGTGTGTTTGTTTTCGTCGCTTGATATTCATCTAGAAGAGAGACCGGCTCAGCCCGCGGCCTCCGATGCTATCGAGAGTAGCCATCAAAGCAGAGCGGCTCGAGGAAGTTTGTTCCCCGCTCGCAATCGATATCATAACGGGAAGAAATCTCAAACAGGCCGCCGACTGGAACGACGACCGTTGCGACGGAAACATCAAATACGGCTACAACCCGTACGACACTCAATATATCGTTCGGTTTGTTCGCTCCTTGCGACCACTCTGAGCGAGTCCATCTGGAAAGTGGACCGACGGGTTGTGGCAGCTCTCTCTCTCTCCCTGTGTTGTATTGTATGTGTTCCTCCGTCTTGTGGTGTAACCAGAAACGCAACTCGATCGTAATATATTTGATGTATCGTTTATTATTTGGCATCGCTTTGTGCCAGAGCGAAATGTCCACCAATGTTCATCCCTCGCAAGAGTTCATTTCACACACATATATTCCAAATATCGCGAATTCCTGAGCTGCCGGAAGAACCCCGACCTTTCCCTGGAGCCGGCACCGTGATTTCGAGCGCTCGAATAAAAACACCTTGTCTCGGAAGAAGTCATGCTGAGAGGGAACACCGCGAAGTGGAAACGTAAAACATTCTTCCATCCGGTGGTTCGAGGGCTTTTCGTTTCGTGTTAGCAAGAGCCAGCCGCAGAGTAAGCCGAGCAGTCGAGAGTCATCAAGGTAAAGCTCTCCTCAATTAGTCGACGGACGGCGAAACCGCGAGGTCTTACACATTCGCACACCAGCCCTGACATACTTCGATGGAGTTTCGCTTTGCGAGAAGTCCGTTTCCACATTCCGTCTTCCGCCCGGGGGAAATGAAGGAAAGCGGCAGTTATGCCACTGGGAACTAAACAGCAATCAGACCTTCGACGTCCGCAGCTGGTGAGGTCATACCAGCAACTGGTGAGCGAGCGAGCGAGCGAGCGAGCCATCCGGGCAAGTGAGCAGTCACTCAATCAAACAGCGAACTACCGACATTGCAGTAACAGTCGTTCGGAATGAGTACCCATAACCCATGTTGCCCATAACCGGTGGTCAACATGTACATTCTAGATCCACGTCGACAGATTCCCGCATGCATTTTTCATGTCCGTCATCCAATGAATCGTTGATTCTCGCCGCTGGAGGCCCAATCCACATCACCAGGTGATTCTGCGAGAATTCCCAAATGCCTACGAGAGAAGCGACTCGGTTCTGTTTTTGTTTTGGATCGAGATCGACAACGGAAGCTTGACTCGAAAACTTGTCTTCCAAATCCTCGAGTGCTCTTGTTGTCGGAGTGGCCCGTCGTACGGGTAGTTGTCGTTGCCGTCGTCGCGTCGTCGTTGTTGATGTTGATAATGCATTTTCGTTGTGTAGCTTTCGCTGAGCTTGATGATCTAGATGATCTAGTCCACCGCTGCTCGACCGAACGGCTAGTGGTTTGCTCCGATGCTTTTTCGTCTAACGGGCGCGCCGACGACAGAAGCACAACGACTCCAACTTCCTCGATTTGCGAACAATACAAGTGCATCAACGAGTCACTCTTTTTCTCCGATTCTCCGCCCCCCCCTCCCCCCCCTGCTTTCCGTTTGTTGTCCTCGTCGTCTTTTTCCGTTTACTGCTATCGCACACCAAACGTATGCCGTTCGGGACGAAACGATTCCCTCTTGCGTCCGCGTGGCGCTCCAGGAACGCGTGAGCTTCGTCGATTTCGATGGCTGCTTGGTGAGTGTGGTGGATCTTTCCTCCAATCGATGGATATCTGTTCTGAGAAACAAAATTTGAGTCCGGAAAGTTCGTCAAAATGTCGACGAACGAGGAAATCCCCTCGAAATGATGAAAGCGGTTGAGGTCTGTACGATGAGATGGTGAGGTTGTTCCCGAGAAGAATCGAGAACCTCGGCATCCGAAGTCAACCTGTAAGTGGAAGTGGGTGGGAGCTTGTTTTGTGTGTGATTGGCGAGGAACGAAACGCTCCTATTTATTCTCTTTCCCCTCCGCGTCGCCTGGAGGGAAAAAACATTTCTCTCCCAGCCAGCTGGGAACCTACGAAAGATCGGAGCTGCTGCTGCTGCTGCTGCTTCCCGTGCGGCGATGGGAACGAAGGCGATCTGCGGCCAAATCAAGGAAGAATCGATTCCTTACCTCGTTCCTCCCGCCCAGCCGCAAAACTCTTCCCACGGCATTCGACGGATCTTTTCTGCTTTTGAATCCTCTTCCATCCTTTACAATTTCCTATCTCTCGGAATGGTTACTCCATCCTCGGCTTGCGCATCCAAACGCAAGGATGAACATGCCTGCCGGCGGGAGAGAACTAGTTTGGTTGAAAAAAGTGTTGGAAAGTTTGACTATCTCTGGATTCGTTGTTCGGGGATGATTGGCGTTCCACGTACGAGCCGAGACCGAGTGGAAATCATCTCCCGACGGATCCGACGGAATTCGTGCTCTTAATCAAATCGGAAAATACAAAATATTGCGCCTTCTCGGGAACAGCTCCCATGATGGGAAAAATCAACTGTGGCCGCGATCCTTGAAATTCTGAAGGCCTTTTTTGGAGGCGGGAAATTTCTGATATCGATTCCTTCCCATCCCGGAGGAGAAATTCATTTGTCCTACATATGCAGCAAGCTTTCCAGAAACTCAAACCAGGCAGCTAAAATTTTTGATGATCTTCCGATTCAGATATCTCAATATCAACTGAAACATCGCTGAAAACAGATAATCTCGTACTCGAGAACGAGATCCATAGTCTTCCGGAACAGAAATCATGATCACCCGATCGCTCAGAATCCAGACTCAGGGTCATGTTCTCGAAGTTTGGTTCGAAGAGACCTTTCATGAGGCTGAGCTTCTCGACCGTTCTGGGAGCGCATTGTCATGATCTGAATGAAGTGGAGAACTTGTAAACAATCGGCGGGACACGAACAGCAACATCAGCCAGATTTGACTGAACGAACTCGTTCCTTCATCCGGAGCTCGGATTTCAATTCCACCGATGAGGGAAGCAACATAAACGACAGAGTTTGGCGCGGAAACATGAGGAGAACAACATTGTTGCTCAGAATGAAATGCATTGGGCGAGAGGGAGCTGTATTTGAGTCATCTAGAAGTTCAAACCCCTGATCTCTGACTCGATTACAGTAGAGCAAAAAAAGTGAAGAGCCTCATTCTCCACTTTTCCACTCATCAGACGGATTTGATTTCCGATTGGAGTTCTTCCGTTCACCTCTACTTTTTCCACGTCTTCGTTATTCCTCCGGCTCCGACTGGAAAAGATTTCTGGAGGAGCTCGATGCGAACGACGGCTGTGTTGAAGCCCATCGGCGTATTAGCGCGTTTTGCAATGGAACGTGTCGGACGTTGCTGTCACGGAGTGCGTGCCCTGTAGGCGGTACACGCGCACAGAAGAAAGAAATAAAAACGATGACATGGACGACAACAGCGATTCTCGTCGAGTCGACACGCAATTAAACATATCGTCAAACCTTTAAGGTGTGTGTAGAGTGAGGAGAGGACTAAAAGAGGGGAAGGCGCTCTCTTGACGTGAATGCAATGCGATATGTCGTGTGTCGGGGCGCCTTGTCAAACGAAAAGGTGAACAGAGGGGGTGGAAACAGTGGCGGCAAAGAAGTTGGAAATAAGACGAGGACGGTGTGTTGCAAAGTTGGTTGAAAACGAATCGAACGAGCGAATCAACTCGTTACGTTTCGCTCGCGAGGCCCGGGGCGTTGTCATCGGAGTTACGACAAAGCCTTGTGAATGATTTGTTGGAAAAATCGATTGACGTAACGAGCCGGTCGCCTGCTCGCTGTTTACGTAAATAAACGTGGCTGCCTACGAGAGCACGTTGTAGAAGCGAAAATGGTAGTACGTCCGTCTCCGTGAAAGTCCGAATGAGTTCATTCATTTGATGATTGGATTCCCCCCGCGTTAACTGCTCGTCATCTGTCTGTCGTTCGGCTTCCCGGAGAAAGCGAAACTTTGCGAAACAGCTAAAGCGACAAAGCAGTTGCTTGACAGCCGGCACGTTTCAAGTCATCGTCTCTCGATCAGAACCCGAAGAAATCGATATTTGTGAATATTATTCCTCTCGTCTGTGATTTTGAATCACCAAGACGCCCTCTTCAACCGGGGGGGGGAGCTTTGTCAGATGATTTCACAGCAGTGCATAGACCATAATTTCCGCATTCTCTTGCATATTCGTACGCTATAGATATGAGGAGTTCATTTTGGAACCACGACAAGTCCAATTTGTCGATTTCGAGATGATCACGTTTTCAATCTTGGAAACGAGAGCATTACCGCGATGAAATTTCCGCGATGGTATAGGCGACGGGATTTTAAGCAGGATAAGACACTACTCGCAAGTCAGTGAGCTCCCTGGAGGTGGCACGAGCCGTGGGGTCCTCTGAACTTGACGCGGTTCGAAAATCAATGATGAAAGCATCTACTCTAGCCAATGCTTCTTCTCGTTATATCAGTTCTCGTTATATCATGGATAATTCGACCAAACTCCAAAAAGGGCGAAACGATTCACACAAAATCGAAATTTTCCTATAACTCCCCAGACAGAATACTTTTGGCATTAACTTGGTTGACATTGATCCGTTTTTTTTTCGGAAATTGAGGTGTATGCCGGTGTGGAAATCGGCGAGCGATCCCACAATATTGGCCTTTTTTTCGCACATTCCGCGGGCAAAACGGGCAAATATCACGAAAGCGAGCGTTGTAGATGATTTAGAATCGAGTTATGCTGAAACTCGAAAATTCGGCAAAAGTCTGAAAATGAACTCCTCTTACAATATATTCCGACACTGAAAAAGGACCAAAACCTACTCCAGTCCGTTGCCAACAAATTTCGAGGAAGGTAACGTGGACAAACAGTGTATTGAGAGGAAAAATGTAGTAGAGCTGCTCGAGACAGCCGACGAGAAGATGTTTGTAGAGATTTCAAAGAATTCTGATCTCAAACAAAAGTTTTTTCGATGTTGTTGAAACCAGGACTCGATCGAATTGTGTTTATCGACCAAAATTCATTGCCCGAAACAACAAAGTCAATCGAATGTTTGCGTGGCGTGTGACAAACACGAGTCTTGCGTAATTGTCGTATCCAATGGTAAAGTGTGATATTTTACCCGTAATCTTTCATGCGAATAGAGCGTTGTTATTATTATTGACCAAAATCACTTTAAAATCGTATTGAATATAAATTGTACGAGTTCCACGTTATGTTCGTGTGAGGTTCAGAAATTTGCGTATTCGTATGGCCATATTTTTTCCCGCGCACATTCCCTCTGGTCCACCCACTCGATTCCATTCTGAGCGACATCAAACAAGGACATGCTTCCACTCCTTTCCTCCCCTGATTTTCCGAGAAAAGGTTGGAGAAGGGGGTTTCTCGGAAACGACCTCCTAATCCCGTTCAAATCCTATCCCTTAATCTGTTTTCCACGAATGCCTCAGCGAGTCTCAAAATATTTCGTCTCGTTTGCGTCGATTGGGTGTCTTTTGTGGTGCATTCTCTTTCTGCGTTCAGAATCCCCGAATGTCCCTCGGCTCGTCTGCTCTGTCTCGTTAGGATGAAAGACTGACGATGTTTGCTTATTTTTGCACAGGAGTACATCCGAGCGAGCGAGCATCCACCACTGCCTCCCAACAAACAGGCTTTCCAGAGGGACGCGAGCGAGGTAAAAAGCGTTTGGTTGCCCATCGCTGTCGCCATCGTCGGATCTACGCTTCGACGACTTCATTTTCGCGTGACGCAATTTGTCGAGGCCGATGAAAAACATCGAGAGGACACATGCGGAAAGAATAACAACCACGAAAGGGTGAATACATTTCGATGCAGCAAGAGTGATTTCGATCATTCTCTGAAGATGAACATCCTTTCACGGCTAGGATTTCGTCCCAAGGAGAAGAAGCCTTGCTCCATGATTCCCACGTTGCATGGCGTGCCCTCCTCCTCTTTGTTCCGATTATCCTGCGGTCATCGGAGCTAATTTCATCCTGATGTTATTTTCGGAATCGTTCTTGAGCGGATCTTTCCTGCTCGTTACCGACAGTTCGCAACTCCATCCCCCTCCATCTTCTTCTCCGGTGATTTGCTCGTAACTATTGCGGTCGGTTAGTCGAAATCAGGACAGCCAAGGCCACGGAAGCGAACTGACGATAGTCTCCTTCCTTCTCTAGATCTGTCGATTCCGAGGCAATACGCTCGATTTTCGCTGCTTTGCGGCGGTCGCAGCTCGATCATCAGATCATTAGCTTTTCCTCAGCGGACGACTGTGCCTGCCTCCTTCGCGGCCAACGTTCTTTTCCTGTCGGTTTTCTCCAACCTCGGATCTGCCGAAGTTTCGCCTCAGCTTTCGGCGGAAGGTCCTCGAGGTTTCGTGATCCCATGAAACGTGAGGAAACACAAAGACTCGAGGTCCAGAACTCGAGGAAGCATCAACAAAACTCGACGGCAAGGACAAAGCTCACTGAGAATTCCGGGACGAGTTTCCAGGGCTGAAGGACAACTGCAAAGCGGGTGCGGCGAGACGAGAAAGGTGTTCTTTGTCCGTCCATCCGTTCGTTGCTTGGTTGTCCATTATAACGAAGTGAGATGAACGACCTTTACCACACACAAAGCAGCACTTTTTCCACTGCGCATAACTTCTGACGACATTGCATTTGCATACCTTCTCCCATCACCTCGGCCTGGAGTCTTTGCGGACAACCTCCGCCTATGTTCGTCTGAAAGAAACGCTCAGTCGTTTCCTCAACTTTTCCGCATGTTATTCAGATCCGCTCAAAGGAGTTCGGAGTTGCGTGGCAGAAACCCGGGAGGTCAAGTCTGGTGAGACAACAACAACAACGACAACGAGCGAGCGAGCGAGCAAGACAGGATATTGGTAGACTGTCTCTGTGTCCACTTGCCATCTTGACTGGTGAGAGCCGAGTGAACCAATAACTCGATAGTATTATCGGCCCTCACTCGACCGAATGACCGAGTTTCCAGGAAGACGCTGCCATCGGCGCCGGTTCCCGATTCTAGAAAGCTGCCAAGCGAAAAGAGAGATGAAGTAGGAAAAAACTTTTTCAGACCGATAACCTGAATCATGCTCCCGTCGTCTCCGTCTTCTTGTTGCGAATCTAAAAGAGCAGCATGGTAACGTCTGGTGACAGAGCGTCTAGCCCAGCAGCCGCAGGAGTTTTCTTTGTCAACGACCGAGCGGAGAGATTCTCACAACCTCCACTCGTCCACGGATTCTTCTTTCCGGAACATGCGGGCTCTGATTCTCGACTTCTCGAGAACATTCCGATGGAGCAATGCTGGAAATCTTCAAAAGATCGCACAAGTTCCATGTGTTCTCCTTGCATCCTTCAGGACAATGGTGGACATCACTCACGTCATGGCATTAATGTCTGTTCGCTGTTTGTGTTTCTCTTTCGGACAGCAAACATAGACTCCGATGGAGATTCTATGCAGCAGGCTCGCGCAACACCTGCTCCACAGTGTGTTGTTTCACTTCCCCCCATTCCTGCGTTCTCGTTTTTGCAGAAGGGGTTTTCACAAAAGAAATGAAAACAAGAGCAAACAGCTGAAATTTGAAATCCGAACTCAAATTAGTTCTTAGCTGAACACCCAGCTGCGAACAAAAACCGAGGAAACGAACGCACGAACATCCAGCTCCCGAAAACAATAACAATGAATTTGAATTGTGTGCCAACATGCTCGGTTTTCCCTCTGCCGCTGCCGCTGCTCTTTGCAAGAACGGGTTCTGGGCCGTGAGAGGCGCAGACCCGGGAGGACGGATAGGAGAACACTCTCAGGAGCGGAAGGAGGAGGAGGGGAAGAAATTCGAGAAAAACGCGAAACAATAAGCATTCTCATTTCGTTCGCAAGACTCCGAAACGGTCAGCTCAAGAGTTTCTGATTTGGAAGGTGGATGAAGAAGTTCTCAGACCGAAGAAGGAATCGCGCAATCCAGGTCGAAAAGGCTCGAGCTCTGGCGGGAAGGCTACACTCGGTCGCGGTGGGCAAGAGGGGCTCCAGTAGGTGCTGCTGCTGTAATGCCCAATGATAAACTGCCCTTGCTCGCCAGTCCAGCGAGTCGCCAGGTGCTTGCAGGAGCGAACGAACGAACGAACGAATCAACCACACCCAGTGGCAGAGCCGGCAAGCCAGACGCGCAGATCTCAAAACGACCAACGACGCAGTCCACTGAATGGAACCGAGAGGAAAGAAGGAGTCTGCTGTTGTTGCTGCCGCCGCCGCCGTTGCAGCTGAGAAGGACAAATGAGCGGCAACATCGCTCCCACCGCCCCTGTCCGAACGATGGCTCTGGCTCGATCTCTCCTCTTCCTGTGCCTGTTCCCTAAACAGTGGCTTGACTGCCGCAACATTTCGGACTCTTTTGGTTGCTCCTCCATTCTTTTTCCTCTCCTGTCCTGCTTCTTGACGCCCTTTCTCCCACCCCGTTGCCAATCTTGCCTTAACGAGAACATAGTGCTCGGCTTTCTACTCCGAGACTCTTGGCTTGCAGCAGCAGCGTCGTCGTCGTCGCTCTTAACACCTCCGAGCCTCAAGCGTCACACTTACTTTGGCGGTGGTCGTGTACGGGTGTGTTGTAACCTAAATTTGCCTCGCTCTGCTATGCACAGACTCGGTTTATTTTGGTCTGGGATATTCAACATTGAACTTGACTACACCCTGCTTTGCACTTTTCCTACTCAAACTCTACGCCTTGTCCTGCGCGCGTCTTCAACGATTCATCAAAAACTTCCTCTGTTGACAAAGTGCTGTGTCTTAATCCTCCTCTCGATTCAGAAGTGGGACTTCGCTGCGAGCAGACGACGACGCCGACGTATTTGATCACGGATAGCACTTCATCAGAGCGAGATCCTTCGGCTGTCGTTTGTTCACTGTAAAATGCTGCTCATGTTCCAGACTCGCTGTTTGTTGACTCTCCGCGACGTGCGCACAAATTCATTTGTGAGATGCACACGTTCTCTGCCACACCTACGCAAATTCCTTGTGACAGTCGCTTCTCAGGTAACAGAACCTCGTGTAACTCTCTCCCTCTCCCTCTCTCTGGTTCCCTGCTCCCGTTTCGAGTCCCTGCGCTTAACGTCCACAAAGAACCGCCGTAGAAGCTGGTGGCACCTGCTCCTGTAGCTTCATATTTCATTGTCACTCCTAATAGAGCAACGAGGCGGCCAGGAGAATGGGAACGAGCGACGAAGGAACTCTGGAGCGGCATCTGGGCAAGGAAAACGGTAGGAGGGCTGGCACGCTTCAAGGAGACGAGGAAAACGGACACGTGACATGCCGGAGTTGAAATTATCGCGCTCAGTTCATGAGGCGAGAGCCCCGAGAACCTTCCAGATAGGACGGAACTAATCAAGGACGCCTGGAACAAGGACTACCGAAGGAGATGGGGGATCCAAACAATGATGGCGAAGGAAACCCCGACGAGATGACTGGGTCTGACACCCGACGGGCAAGTTGGCAGCTTGGTCAAGCGCTGGCAAACTCTCGAGAGCTCACCTCGAACGTAATCGGCTTTGCGATATGCGTGCGACCCGGAGGCAGATTCACGGGCGGCGTTGTGGCGAAGTGGCCATAGTTTGTTTACGAAGGATAAAGCACTACGTATGATATATACGTGTGTGTGTGTGTGCGTGTGTGTGAAGGAGCAAGTTGGAGAGCTGGCAGAGGAAGAAAGAGACGGAGAGGCGGGCAATCCGCTCTCTTCGCGGCACCTCTCGATTCGGCGGAGGGACTTCCACACTGGTTCGTTCTCTCACACATATGGTATATACCCTACGAAAGAGAGCTTAAAGTTTTGGAGTTGTGCGCTAAGCCTCATGTACACAATAGACTCGGCCCTTCCTGGTCTTTTCCCGTCCAGCCGACCGAACGGGCAGAGTTCAAACCGCTCTGAACTTGTAGAAAAGCCCCAACCGGTCAGCTGTGTGTTATCGAACACTTTGAGAGTTTCTTCGCGCACTCTGCATTGAGATCCTAGAATCCTTGCTCCCGTTTTGATTCTTTTGTTCTTCCCCTTCTCTGGGATGTTCTTATTCAAACGTTGATGTTGAGGAAACGATTTTCTCTCTGCGACATCGGAGCTTGCTCGATCCTGACTCACGACCCCCAACTGTTGATGAAGTTGAGACTCATCGAGTGCAGAGCAACCTTGCAGCGGAAGAGACGTTTCTCACCCTTTGAGCTCGTTTTTACCTCGAGAGATGTCGGAGGAGGCTCGGCCGATTGAAATTTGCGGAGACGTAAAGAGGCGTTAGGAGTGAAATTGGAGCAGCCCACACAGGACGCGAATATGATGAGATGAGATCGTGGGATCGTATGTCATTTGTGGAACGTGGCGGCGCATACCTCATTCGCAGTTAAGTCATACGAACGGAGTCATTAATCTGGCCAAGCGGGCGGGCGGGATTAACTTTAAGCAAGACTAATCATCGCAACGAGTTTCTAATGGCTTCCCTGCCTTAATCTTTCCGGTGGACTTAAAATCGGCTTGAAATTTCGTTCTTCATCATCCGCTGACATTATGAACCAGAGCGAATCGATGCCGAAGACGACGTCAATCAAAGCCGAACTCCTGCGACCGACGGCACGGACTCAGCGAAAAATCCCGCTCGCATGCGACAGCGGAGCTCAGGCGCTAAATTGCTTTCGAGAACACGGGAGGAACCTCCAGAGTAATCTCTGACATGCACAAAGCTACCTGCCCACTCGCTTTCGGACATCCACGAGTTCTCCCCGTTGGCGTGTTGTTCGGCGGAAAAAGTCACGGACGAGCGTTCATTCGAGCGTGGGATGCTTCGAGAGCTCCAGATTATGAAGACGCTCCGTAGTAAGGCTAGAGTTACGAATCCGATATGGAAGAGGATTTGTTGGACGCATCGTTTCGTAACGTGAGATCCAAGAACAAAACATCTGACACATCATTCTGTCATCGTTTCTGATCTTTGCGGACAACACGTTTGATTGCGATCAAGCTTTTGTTGATCGTCCAATCTCCTCGTTCTCTTGAAATCTAAGCCGGTAGTGCACGTTTCGAGGTTTCCTGAGATCGTCTTATCGATCTCCGCGATTTCAAATCTTGAATTCGAGGAAGTGAGCTCGGACTTTCAACCCGAGAGTCATGCAAACTGTGCAACGTAAACAGCAGCCATCGGATCATAAAGCGAGGCTCCGCGGATCAAACGGAGCCCCGGGCGATCTATCCGAAGCCTCTGCCAAAAACCATCCCGTCCACATCGATAGCCGAAGTGCACCTGAGCAGGTATCCTCTCCGACCGCCTTGCCCGAGACTTCCTCTAAGACTCCACAATCGCGATTATTTTCTGTCGTTTCAGGAGATCTCCACCGAGTAAACACCTCAGCCCAGCTCGCGAAACAACTCGACAAGTTTCCGAGCCAACACGTGGCGTCCAACAACGTTCTGTATACGTTCCGGATAGCTGGGATGTGAATCACTCCGCTGATTAGAGAGAAAACAAGACTGACAACTCTCCCCAGGGATCTTGTTTCGCAATTCGCACGAGGAAAGCTATAGGCGATCCCACCTACATCACTCACGAAGATAGATCTGCGGGAGCGCAAGGACGTAGGTCGTCAATAAAATTAGAATACACTTCCCAAACAACCTGACATTTTCGCTGGCTCAGATTCCCCACGGGTGAAGATGACGCAAGTTTCAAAAGTCTCAATGAACCGGGGTTTTATTCTAAAATAGATATTCACATTTTATACACATCATCATCAACACGGGTCGTTTGACCCGTTGTCACACTTCGTATCTATCCAGTCAGCTCGCTCACTCAGTTAGAAAATTGAGAAATAATTCGGCATGTTTTGTTTCTCTGTTCACTCATCATTCGTATCGTCATCGTTCTTTTTGTTTCTCAGATTTGACCGGAAAAATACCCAAATTTCGAAGAAAATCCATTCTTTGCCGTGAACAATGATTGAAGAACTGCAAGACGAAAACTCTACATCATGAAACAATTGAGTTTTTGCGATAATAACCACTCTCGATCCTTTGGTCTGCGTAGAAGTATCGTTGACGGCTTCCCAAAACATCATACCGAGTGCTCAACTCGACGCTCGATGAGGACAGTACTGATCGTTTTCCAAAACAACAATTTCGCGGCATCTTCCAGTTCACAAATGCAAACCCTCGTTGAGATGAGAACCTGAAGTTATACGATGTGGAAAATCGCCGGATCAGAGAATGCAGAACTTTCCGAATTTTGAGAAAACCGAGTTTCGACATCTGACTCGGGCCAACGATCCAGCTAGATGAACTATTGCTTGAAGGATATTTATTACAGCGGGATCGGCTCACGATCTTAGACCTCTACTTCATTTCATCACAGGATATAGGGGCAGGGATTTCCGTCCTCTCTCTCTTTCTTTCTCTCGGGTTTGAGTGTGTGTGTGTGTGTGTGAGTGTGGGCGTACATGTGCCAATGACGACTCAAAGTAGCGCAGCGAAGTTGTCCGATTCAAGCTCTCAACAAACAATTCCAATCTCGAGGAGTCCCGTCGTGATCTCCATGCTTGCTCCGGAACACTGTCGGTCTCTGGACGGAAAACCTTGAAAACAGTTTCTTCCGGGAAGGTTTCCAATTTGAAGTTTCCCGAACAATCTCGGGAGAGTTTTCGACATGTGGCACGTCCGAGGCCCTGGCCCGAAACCATCCTGACGATGTGAACAACTGTCACCTGGCTTCAACGATCCCCGCAAACTTCGAACGACAACTTCGGTACTCGTCATCCAAGGCCGGCGTGGCGGAATTCACATCAGTTTGCTTCCCTTGGAGAGAATCTGCTCGTCCTCTTCGGTTCCGATCAGGAATGTTGCAGCATGGGATCCTTCTCGACCGTCCTTCGTTGATCGGTGTTGCTTGACTTGTGGAGCCAACCCATATTCTACACTGTAGGCTGAGTCTTTTAGACTGTGCTGCGGTAATCCAGGAACAAAACATTTTGCTATTGATCTCCTGAAACAAGCTCAAGTTAGGATCGACTCGAATCCAGAATCGATGTATCGAAGGAATCAAGCAACTTACATGGCGTCTTCTCCTCACAACTTGTCGTGATTATCTTCCTCAACCGCGATTCCGATGAAAGTAAAGACTCGCCAGAGACGTCAGGAGTAGTGATATGCTTATCGTGGGCTCAACGCCGGCATAGTTTGAGATGTAGCGTTCTGAAGAGACCGCAAAGCAAGAACGCATGAATGAGAAGCTCTCCACGGAGACAGCTCTCTCTCTCTCTCTCTCTATGACAAAGGACTCCACATACCTGGGTAGAACTCCAGAACTCGGGTCTGCTTTATGTCTGTTGATGGTATGGTATAGACACAAAAGAAGAGATGTCTCGCCGATGCGTGACTTTTGAAATGTTGATTTGAAAGCGACGTTGTCAGGACGGTCGTGTAGCCGTCTTTGGTCGCGCGGCGCTGCTGAGCCTGTCCCGGTCCGGCGGGGACCGGCTGCACCGAGTAGTTCAATTGGGTCATGTTGTCTACGTTTAAGTAGTCGTTGCCTGAGAAGCGATTCAGTGATCTGAGATGAGTTTCTTCAGATTTCAGCGGCTTCGACCAACATCCTGTGCAATGCATTCATTCTTGATAGCTGGTGGAACTCACCTGCAATCTGCGTTTGTTCCACCCTGTACATGAGCACTTGTGGCTCGGGAAAAATTCCTTCGACCTGACATCTGAATTGCGTTTCTTCTGAATCCACCGGACGACGGAAACTCAGATCGAATTTACGTGGTTTGGCTGCAAAGACCGGTTGATCGGTGAATTTAGGGAAAACAAGAAAATACCTCTCTTACAACCTTCGCGGTCCTTCCGATCTGTTCGCTTTGAGACTTACCGTAAACCACCATGTCGGCGGATCGCGAATCTTGACCCTGCAGAGAAGTCACCGAACACGAATACGTTCCCGTCATTTCAGTGGTGGGCCGAAGTATGTTCAATGCACGGTACTTTGTGTAGGCGTCGTTCGTGACCTCGAAATGTCGATTGATGTGTCCCTCGAAACGCGACTTCGAGTACGACCGTTTGTTCAGGTCGGGTATCCACTGATAGATGGGTTTTGTGTCCTGGTTGAAGAACCATTTGACCACGAGTTGTTGATCCTCGTCGCTGTACTCGTAGATGCAGTCGAGCACCACAGAGTCGGAGGTCCCGTTTTCAACCGATCCCGGCACGGAAAGGCTTGATATCCGAACGCCGATAGTTCCCGAAACGCTGCACAGGACGATGATCACCAGTGCCGTGACCCCTGCAAAACAGAACGTTAACAAACGGAATGAGTTTTTCTCTCCGTGTTGTTCGAAAACTTTCTCCCGAGTTTTCTTGTCGCTCCGCTTCTTCCCGCGACACTTCTCCTGTTTCGCTTTCGATAACGCTTCCTCTGCTTCGATCTTCTTCGAAGCCCTCAATTTCAAATCCCCCTCTCCCTCTCCAGCTTTCGCCCTCCTCTCCCCCGCTATTGGCAGTATGCCCGCTTTCGTGGAGGTTTTCATTAAAATCTAATGGCGGCCTCATTAGCCTCATAGATTATTATTAGTTGTATTATTATTTCTCGTCTTCTTCGTCGTTGGCGGCGGCTGGTGGTGGTGCTGCTGCTGCTGCAGTGACCCGATGCCTTAATTATTATTGAAAGCAGCACGACGAGAGGTTAGAGCCGGGGGGCCAAGCGAACACAGACGGCCCGAACGAAATCGTTGTCGGCCTTTCTCCGCTTTCTGCGAGGCTCTGGCAGCAGATGGAGATCGTAGCAATTTGGAAAAGAGTCTCAGTCGCATAAACACTGATTAATATTTTCTTTCGACTCTGTGTACAGGCGCACGAGGAAGCCGCCTGCTGAGCTCTGCCCAGCCCAGGCCCATGGGGACGTTCTTCCCACGGAAAATGCCAAAAGTACACCGGAACGACATCGCACATGATATCGTTATACAGGTAGGTATATCATGAAGTACCACCGTGGTTAAAGCGCAATGTGATACCATTATATATCTGATATTATCTTATTCCTATCGGAAGGGTCTCACAATTAGAGGGGCGGCATGAGTTGCCGCCGTCGAGCAGACGCTTTGCAGTACCATAAAATACCATCATTTGGCACGCTTCCTGAAACGTCATGGCTGATGAACAACATTTTTCAGTACCACCGTGATACAGTCGGCTGACGGCAACGTGAAGTATCAACATCGGCAACTCACAGTACCATGGAGTACCATCGCGGTACAAGACATTCACAGTGCCGTGGGGTACCAATATGGAAAATATCCGATATGGCAGAATACCATAGAGGTTATCGAAAGCTACGGTACCATGATATGCCCATATATGTAGTCGACTCCCAGTACCATGAAGTACCATAGTGGTGCAAGCGATCGCACGGTAGGGGTGCGTCGATGTATCACTTCAAGAGCTTTTCCGATCGCGCACAGCTATACAAAACTTCCAGGTACCACGATGGTACATTTGTTGTCATTCACATTTCGAGCATACATTTTTATGAAATGTCATTATTCGCGTTGATTCCGCAAGCACCAGTGTTGCTAGACAGATTAAGGATCCGAGAAATCATGTCGCTCACTCACATCAGATCTAACACGGCGAGTGAGTCGCCTCCAGCAAGTAGTAGCTGCCGCACGAACTCTGTGTGGGTTGTGGGTAATCGGCGGCGGTTATGAGCGGCCGGCACCCCGACCCCGCAGCTGAGCGAGCGAAGCGCATCCCCTTCGATTCCCCATCTCTGAACCCAAATGTGTTCCCTCCAGCAGTCCCACTCGTTTCAACGCTCAAGGCCCAAACCTCCTCCAGTCTTTCCCCTCACACAACACTTCTCTCTTTTCCGCTCTGACACCGATGAGATCAGCAATTAAATCAACCATAATGAACTCCGACATCCCACCACACCGCGGCATCATCAGCCGCGGCTCGAACCCCTCCGCCAGACAGCTGCTCACCACAACACAAAGTTGTTCGAAACAAAAATCTGGCTTCATTTGTGCCGCCTCTGCGCTTCCCGCCGCCACCCCAGCGCTTACCCGCCGTTGAGCGAGGAGTGAAGACTATCTGTGGAGAGTTTCCAACCCTCGCGCGTTCAACATTCTATTTAACAACAGTTTTGGTTCTCGTTCGCGATCGCTGGCGAGTTCCCGAACGTCGAAACCACAGCACAATCAACGGCTTCAATTATGCGACGTCGAAGTCGTCAGGATGCTTCCACGAGAAACAACAAGGACAACAAATGTTCGACAGCAAGCGTGAACAATGGAATGTTCATCAGGCTCATCAGTCAGTCGGGTTTACGGAGGGGATTCCTCCCATTGAACCCGTGTTTTCCACCGAACTCTCGGCCCGGAAAACCTCATGGAAACCTCGTGTGATTCCAGTGAAATCGCCTCCTGGCTCCCCGCGCCGCCTCGCTTTGGGAAATTTCGGAATGGCCTGCATCGGTTTTATGGAATTGGAAAACCATAAGACCGTTTCGGAAGTTTTCCTCTCGATTCGCGCGCAAACACGGTACGAACAATTTTCCAAATGCGTCACGTGACCTCGGCAATCGATGCTCGGATTCTGGAACTTGAAATTCTCCTCCAGTCCCTTTGAGCCTAACTCGGCGAGGAATAAATCCTTGGAAGTCATACCCTCGCGGTTTTGTTTGGTTCCAATGCAGTTGAACCGGTCGACATCGGCGCGGGAAAACAGCCGCTGACCGTGGACTTCAGTCGGCTTGAATGCATGGTTGGTCGCTCACTGAATGAGTTTGAGCCGAACGAGAAAGCGGCCCCCGTCAAAATAAAAGAGAAGGCAGGCAGGAAGGGAGACGAAAAGGGCGGAAGAGACCAGGGGTAAGGTCAGGGAGAAGTTTGGGGACCGAGGAGAAAGAATGTTCGGGGGCGAGGGGACACGATCAGCGGCGAAGACGTTGAGTTCGGAACGAGGGAGAAGTAGTGGCGAACCGTAGCTAGGGGAGACCCTGACGACTGAGGACAAAGGGACGTTAAGAGAAGGACGGAGCGATGTTGAAAGCGGTCAGAAGGACCAGCAAGCAAGGGGAGGAATAGGGAAGCAAACGGGGAACAAGAACCTGGGGAGCCAAAAAAAAACACGAGGGAAGAAAGGACTGAAGGAACGGGGGATCCAGAGGCAAGGGGGAGTGGGGAAGGGGGGCAAAAAGAAAGGAAAGCGGTCTGTGGTCGTACTCGTGACGCCATGACGACTTATTGCAACATGACGTTCCAAGTTTCCTCTCATCTCCAACTCGCCGCTGCCGTTTTCCTTTGCATTTCCGCTCTTCGTTCCGGTTTCCCCGAGCAAGTTTTTCCCCCTGACTCGATCTTCCTTCGCCATTTTCTTCTTTTCCCTAATCAATACCCTTTCTCTCGCCAGGAGTCGATGTGTGAGGTGGTGGATGCACCTTGGCCTTCAAATCTTCTTCCACTTGGCGCCATCGGAAGAAGAACTCGACCCAAAGTGTGCCAATACCCCAGTGGAGAACTTCGCAGCTAACGAAATTAAGTGTTTGCCGTCGATATGAGTTTTGCGAATTTCAAGACGCGCACCTCAGAAGGAGAAAAATCATATTTTGAAGAATCTCGAGAAGCGGAAGAGACGGGAGAGCTCAGTCGATCGCGGCAAGAGGTTATTCAGAGCCTCAACAGTTTGGCCTCGGGCCTATTAACACGAGCACTGACTCCACGACGAGACGAAGATGGGCGGAAGGGGAAGAGAAAATGAAGCAAAACATCGCGAAGCCTCCGACGTAGACGGAGCGAGGAATGATATTGAATCAACAAACACGACGCAAAAGGTGTGGGTCAAAAAGTGGACACCGCTTGAAGAGGATGAGTGTTTGGAAAATATTCTATTCCACGCCGTCGGATAGCTCGGTTTCGACCTCGTGATGGAACGAAGTTTGCGATTTCCGCCGTCTCAAATTGATCTTGATCCTGCTTCTCGGTCGAATCCCTCGCCGTTGTGAACATCTTCGATGTATCCGCAGTTTCCTCCACGCATTCGATTCGGTGAGTGATTGCTCAAAAGTTTTTTCCTCAAAACCGACTGGATTTCCATTTAGAACTACGGAGTTCAGAGCTTGGAACGACCTGGCTGCTGAACTTCGATCCCGTTCGAAGCTCAAGTTTGCTGATTCTTCGATTCAGTTCTCGAGTTTGTTCGACTCGGTGATCTCGTTCGCGCAATGGCGCTGATGCGAGCCGTCATTAAAGCACCTGCAATCCGCTCCCGGTATGGGGACTCTCTTACTGCTCTCCCTCGCCCAATTACACTCGGACACTCGAAGCCTCAGATGAGCGTTGAATTGGGAACAGATTCCCAATTGGGTAGACGCAGGTCAATGAACGAAAATTAGCTTCGAAAGCCAAATTAGTTATTTCCCGTCCCGAGTACAGGCTCGCTTCCTCCCTCCCGTGGAACAACAACCACCGGCGCGGCGTTCGCAACGTCGCTGAGAGAGCGTTGCGGACCTCTGTCCGAGAATCGAACATCCTTCTCCGCCCTCAGCTGAGCGATGATTCCGAAAACGACTTTCCGGAAAAAAAATTTCCGCAAATAAATCATACCTACTTTGATGTGCACCGGAAAAACTTTCTTTACTTGGCGCAGTCTTTTTCTCTGGTATTCGACGAAGATTCGATATATTTCCGAGTTTTTATCCGTTAAAGATCGTGCTCGGAACAGAAAACACCTTTACTGTTGAACATTACATGAGTTACCGAGTCTGTACGTCAGAAACATTTGGGTCCGGGAATCACTCTGTTCTATCGCGTTTTCGGTCTCTGTTCTGCGCCATTTCTCCACCGCCATCGTTGGCGTTGTTCTCATCCCATCGCGGGAGCCATTTTCATAACCGTCGAAGTCGTCGAAGGCATCGCTCGCTTGAAAAAAAAATGCCAAGACTTTCCGACGGAGTTGCTCACTCGCTCGTCCTTACGTCGCAGGCTCGGATCTGTGACTGGCTTGCTTGCTTTCTCACCCACCAGCCTGCCTGCCTGCCTGCGTTCGCGCCCCGATGTGAAGGGCGTTTGGCAGGACTCAAAGTCGCTGAAGGCGAAACGGGACGCAGCTGTTCGAGACACGCCGCTTTGAACGTTTTAGCATTTGCGATGCATCCACGACAGGTCTGAACACCTCCTGCCTATTCGACACACTTTCGCATTTACTCATTCGACGCTTGGTGTGACACACATATGCGAAAGAAAGTCTGACTCCAGCCAGCCAGGAGAGGAACTCCACTCCGCATAGTCAGGAGCAACAGCAACAGTTTCTCCGCGGCCTCGGGACAAACTCAGTATTGCATGAGATCACTGAGAACTTTCCGACCGAGGGCTCACGAGAATTCGCGTGAAAAATCCCGATCGAGTTCCTTCCCGCATGTATGTTGTTGGAACACAACACGACGTGAAACTCCGAAAGTGTTTCGCGTGACGCCTGCGGGAAGATATGCAGCTCCGTCCGGAAACTCGCGTGTTGAAGCTCTCTCAGGTTCCAAGTAGCCTTTCGCAGGCGCGTTTTTGTTCGTGCCGTCTTGATGTGAAGCAAGGCAGGAGCCCGACTTGCTTGACTGTTCGGTTGCCCGCCTGTCGTCCAGCTTGCTTCAAGTAAATGCAGTGGCCATGTCCTATCCGCCCTGGACCCTGGAGCCACGCATGATTTATTATCGAAGACACCACCACCGCTAACGTAGCAGCAGCAGCATGAAGAGCTCCCCTTCTGTCGGTGGTCCTCTGTCCCTTTACCGTCACTTGGAGAAAGTCGTTGTCGCCGGAAGCAACCACTTAGAGGACATCCGGTCAACATTTCGAAATACTTCGGAACCTTCTGCTTTTCACTCATCTTACTGTGCCCCTCCTCCTGTTTTTTGGCTCAGTCACATTTCCCACCGCCTCCCCTCTCCCGGGCCCCTGCTTCCACCTCTCTCAGTTTGCCCTTCTTGTTCCACGATCGTTTTCCTTCCCCCCGCGACTCTAACCAGTCTCTCGGTTCAAGATGAATTTCTGCCCTTCCTTTGTCATCTGATTCCGCTCTTCTGCCTCAACCCTCCTCTCTCACCTCCCCTCCCCCTCCCATCCTGCTCTGAAATTCCATTTTTCGATGCCACGTCGTGCCTCCTCCACCACTCGGGGTTTGCGTCCGTTACTAGAGTCTCTGCCTTCCGAGCTTCGGCATCCTTCCGTTTCTGTTCACCTCTTTTTCCAAGTATCCACTCAAACTGAATGCTTTTCGTCTTGTTCTACCCGGAACTTCTTCCGTTTTCTTATACTTGTCGGGGAGGGGGGAGGGGGGGACAGTGTCGCCTTTGTTTCTTCCTCCTCAACCTTAACTATACATTAAATCCTCCCCGTTCGTTATCCATGTTGATCTCGTCCTCCTTTCGCTGTCGATAAAGCAGCGGAACAAAACGGAAAAGCAAAGAAGACTTTCTCCTGCAATGGATCCTCCTCCGTTGTTTTGTTCAGAGCTCTTTACAATTCCGTATCAATGCTCGCAACTTTCAACCGAGCCATTAGACCAACATGAGAGCAACGCCCCTTCTTCTACTTGACTCAAACCTCGGAAGAAAAACGTTTCAGAGCCGCCATTTACCGAATCGAGGGTTTCAGCTGATCCTTGCCGAAAACTTTCCCGAAATTCCCACTTCCGGAATTCGTCCACAGAACGCGCAAGTGATCTGCTCTGAATTCGAGTCGAAACAGCTCGGATTTGAAGGAAAGGAAAAAAACGGAGAAGCAAAAAAAAGAAAATCTCGGAGAAGCGCTCACACTCGATCTCCGTAAAATTCGCTCCGATCGCAGCCTCACTTCGACTTTCGGAGAATCAGGAAGACCGTGTGGAAGCGATTCGAACGAAACGAACAGAAGCCAATAAATCAATCGAGTTCGCAAACTGGACTGTCTGAGATTTCCTTCCTGAAAGTTCTGTCGATTTGAATTGTTCCCATAACAAATGTGACACTCAGACATGTTCGACTGACGTCACAGAAACTTGTGCTCGCTGGTGCGAACCTCGTCCTTGAAACTCCGGACAGCTACCGATCCGAATCATGATGTTCTCCTTCTACGTCGACGATGGATTGGATGAACGAACGAACGGACGCCGAAGCGTAAGGTGAAGTGGGGAAATTATTATCTGAATTGGCCGCTGGAGTCAAGTATAAAATCGTTCCGTCAAAAATCTCTTTTGTATCGGACTTCCAATTTCTGGAATGGATCCGATCGACGGTGTCAGGAACGACTCGAAACGTCAGGAGCCGAGAAGTATGTTACGACACCGTGCAAGAATGTCAATTATCGATTTCCACTGCGGAAGTCGCGAAGCGGAAGCGTGAAAATTCTGTGAAGGAAGAGATAGCTTCGGAAACGCTGATTGAAAGATTGTCCTGATGTGGAGTTTGATTTCGAGAATGTTAGATGGGCGAGATTTGACCCCGGCAACGAAACAGAAAAAACTCGCGGACGGTCCTGGATCAGATTGAAATCGATTCCGATAAGAGAGCGTTTCACCGTTCACTCGAGCAGCGATAAAAGCGACTTGATTGATGAAGGCATTCTTTCCAGAGGTTATGACGAAACAGATGATTCTCGAGACTGAGAGAGAAGAAACGGAAATCACCGAGAACGGCTCTCGGCAGAGCAGGGGAACGATTTCGGTGAGAATGATCGACAAGCTTCTAACGGTGATCACTGACTGAGCGGAGAACACAAACGACATCGATTCGATGCTAACGATTCCTCCCGGTTGTGGCTAAGTGCAAAAAATCCGGGTGATATGTGGGATTCATCATAACGACCAGGCAGGCAGGCGAGCGAGCGAGCTCTCTTGCTTCTCGGTAACGGTTGCAATACCCACGACTAATATTCAGCCCAGATGAGGGGGAAGGGGGATGAAGGAGAATGAAGCGATAATAATGAGGGAAGCTTCCAGCGTCCTTTGTGCAGACAGAGGCGGCGATATGTCTCTCGTCCGCATTCCGCAGTTTGCGCACAAAGGGAACAGCTTTCGTGGCTTGCCTAAATGTTCGTTGCCGGTTACGCTGTGCGGGAACGCGAGCGCGACATTCACAGGGAAAGAGCCAAAAGAATGAAAAACCTTTGGAAGTCTCACAAAGGCATGCCGCGACATCCAGAAAAGGAACCTTGGTGGAAAATCCGAGCGGATCCTGAGGAGGATACTTTGTAATTTATTCCTCGAAGTCTGGATTGTTTACTTGCGTCGTTTCGTCGTCGGGAAATCAGGGGGAAGAAGGAGGACCAAATTTTCGATTGAGTTCGTGACGAATTCCAGAAAGTGTCGACGAGCGATGGAAATCCTCGAGGAGTTTAGTGGAACGAGAGATTTCGGAGAAGTAACACTGAGCTCGGGATTCAGGAGGAATCTCGGAGGGGAAAACTCGGACGGATGATCCAAGTCGCATGCGCCGGTCGAGTAATATCCCCTCTTTTTCGGAGTCAGCGCGACAGCAGCAGGAGCGAGTGTAGAAGAGAGTTTATTGGCAGAGCGCGGTCGCTCGACTGGCTCTCTATCCAAGAAAAACGACGCTTTTATGTCTCCTCTGACACACAATTGCCCAATTCCACGTCGTGGACATATGTTTCCGTGCGATCACACTCTAGAATCATCGAAAACGTGGATCGCGCGAAGGAACACGACAACAAAGCCGCCTCGGAATTCGAAAACCTGTCTCTCTAACCAATTCGATTTGGCGAATCGTGACGTGACGTGATACTCCAAAGCAAAGGTTTTCATGAAGCTTTCACTCCGGACACGTTTTTCTTTCGCTGTACACGTGTCTCGCGAACTGACGTCTCGGCGAACATGTGAACATCTTGAGCAGCCGACGATGGGCCTTTTCAAATCAAGGACCGCTCTCGAAAATTCACAATGGCTTACTCTTCGAAAGTCGTCATTGACAGCTCCTCAAACAGCAGCCACCTGGGACCTCTTGAAAGTGACGACATCTGTCTCCGCAGCGGTTGAATTCTCGGCGAAGCTGATTTCGTATCAAGAGATTTTCAGTTCGTTCGCGCACGGGAAGCCGGAAACCCTCCTTCCCGACTTTCCGAGAGGAGTTTAGGATTCCGACTCTTGTGAAGGTTTCCAGAACAGCCGGTTCTTATTCTTCCCGCCGAGAGAAGTCCATCAGTCGAGAGATCTTCCTGATCTCGGACAAATCAGGCGTATTTTTCTGTTCCCGGATCGCTCACTCGTCACTCCGGCCGAGGATTTTCGGAAAAAGAAATCTTCAGAAAAAAAGAACAGGGAAGGCGGAGTTATTATCGAGATCGAATCCGAGGTTCAGTGCGAAGCAGCTACGGAGAATTTCGTTCGCCCGCAATACAACATCGGTAAAAACGATCCAAAGTAGCGAAAGGGAAACAAATCTCGTTGTCAAATCGGTCGACTCTTCAATAAGTGATAATTTACCGCAAATTAGGATGTTGACAAATCAGCCATCCAAAAAGAAATCGTGCCGACAATCTATGCGGCGTGGACCTGTTCAAAATTAACCAAGCACGGCCGGGTTGATGGACAACGTGACGTTACTTTCTATAAGCTGCCGATAGAGCTCTTTTGTCCTCCTCTTCCCAATCCAGTCGGTCCTGGAAGGACTTTTGCTCCTGGAACTACATTTCTGCCGGTGATTCCGGGAAGATTCGTTTCGCGGAGATTGGGGAAATCCGCAGAAACGGTGCGCGTTCCAGATGTGACCGCCCTTGCTCTCGAGTTTGTCACGACAGGACTCCACGTCGGAACAATCAACCAGTTCAGAGACCTGTGCGTAAACGTGAATTCGAACGGAAATCCCTCGATTCGTGACAACATCGCGACTCCTGGACCTGACTGAGGGAGCACGAGGTTTCGTCATCGCCGAACCGACTCCGCGCAATCTATTTGTCAATCGTCGCAACCTCCACGCAGTCGAGAGAATCAGTTTTTTTCTTCTCAGGACCAATGGATGACGGAACACCCCGCGAGTCCCGTTCGAAAGCGTCCAGCAAAACTCTTATGACAACTCACCTAACGTTCTGAAATCTCGGTTCGAGTTGAATTCGTGAGTGGCCATGATCCTGTTCGAGATTTTTCAGTGTGGAAATCTACTCAACGTGCTGCACTGCATTCTATCCTCGAAAGAGCGATGTTCACACATACGATGTCTTCTCACACGCACCTCACCACTACTGAATGCCATCAGTGCAATGCTGTGAGTCTTATGGAACGACTAGGAGAGAAGTGGAAAGGACGCGCCGTTGAGGGTAAGGGCCCTCACGAAAGGGAGAGATGCTCTCACTGGCGCGATTAGTTATGCTACAGGTGTAGTAGCAGATGGGGTGCGTCTGTTAGTTCAGACTCACCACTAAAACAAACTCATCAGGCTTCCCGCTGATTGCCCCCAATGACTCAAGATAGGGAGCTTCTCTTCGGCTCTCGAAAAAGATCCAGAACCGAGTTTCGTCTAAACAGAGGGCCTAGTTGCACTCCTTCCTTGTTGTATCTCCGGTTTCAGATTATTCTGGTTAAACATTCGTCAATTCGCTCGTGCGGGACAGATGTTGCGAGCCATGATACCAAGGAAACTGCCATCAGGAGTAGTACAGAGTAATAAAGCCCGCGCTCCAGATGTGAATATGTGTGTTCGAGCTCCTTTCGAGTCAGCAAGCAAGTCATTCAATCGCCGGCGAGCGGAAAGCCCATTGAGAGCGGCTTAGGTGACTAACACTTGAGGTAAATGGCGATGCCGAAGCATGGGTTTTCAATTAAGCGGAAAATTCTGAAGGAGTGGACTCTGTGACTCACTGCTAGTCTGTCATCTCTGTGACCGCAACCACTTTTTTCAACCCTTGGCTCACAACCTTCCTCGTATATCGCTCGATAAGTGTCTCCCTTAAAGAGGTCGAGTATAAGTACGTCGTGGATGTCATTGGGTGAAATCTGTGACTTTTCTTTCTTCCGACGAGGACATCTGATCAAATTTTCGATCACGAACACTTCTGACCCTACTGCGCGCTAGGCTCTCAATACAAACCATGCGAGGACTAACAGTTAGACAACGCTACGAGTATCGGTGAATGTCATCAGCTCGATGCGTCCGGGAACTGCTCTGGGCTATGAGACGTTCCACGAAAAGTGACGATGCGCGCACCCAATGGCTTCTGGGTAGATCGCGAACAGGGGCTCCCGCCCCGTTATCGCTGTTTCCGTTTCCGCCGTAGCTTTCGAGGAAGGAAAAACCAAAACCAAATGTCCCCAAATTCCTGAACTGTCCGAGAACGCATCTAATTTCAAGGCCCGGGTGGCTCCGCTGCATCAGAGGTTCTAGACCTCCTCGGGATTCATTGTCATCTTCAACGAATTCGGTCGTGGGGCACAGCAACAACCACGACGAGGACGCCATTAACAAAGCAACAACGAGGACCCGAGTGAAGTGACTGAGTGAGGTACTCGGAGACGATGCCGCACGAGGTGGACCGCTCCACTCGGCAACCCAAGAGCGGGAGCCGCGGCACCAGAACCGCGATGGAGACTTTGCGTGCCCCGCCATAATTGATTCGAATCTCACCCCGCACGAGGATGATGGGGGTCCGTAGAGGCGGAGAAGGACCGGGCCCAGCGAGACACAGTGAGAGATAGAGTGTCGGTTGGTTGGATGGACGGGTGGGCAAGGCGGCCGGCCAGGGGAGGCTGCAGGTAATTCGGGTGAAATATGTGCCGTTCTCGGCGCATTACTCATTGCTGCGGCCGACGAAGGCCCAGTCAGCGTTAGGCAATGATATATTTTATTTGCCGGTTCGGATTTCAGATTGGCAATTCTCACAGCATGTGCTCCGTGTTCGTCGAAAGTGTTCCGTACCTTCGGCTTCTCCGACTTCTTGAAATATTTGCTTCGGACCTGTCCGTCTGTCGAAGATTCCTCTTGAACTCGAGTCCACTAGGGTTTTTGTTGAGACAGATGTTTCGCGAAATTCGCAACTACGCCTCAAAGCGGACGATCACGCGATCTAGTTCCCGGATCCGAGAATTCTCGATGAGTTGAATTTAGGGAAAAACGGCGAACGCGGGAAAAACATCGAGAGTGGATACGCGGTGTTAAACGGAGGAAACAGAAGACAGAGCGGAGCTTCGAAATTAGAGGAAAACAAACAGGAATGGGGAAACAGCACAAAAATTGTAGCAACTATTCCGTCACGGAGTAATTCTGTGGATTCAATCAACAGCAGAAGTGAGGCAAGCCCGATCCCTGGAGGTCGGCCTGCCTGCATGTTTGTATGTATGTATGTACGTACGTACGAACACACGGCGAGTGCATGGGGGGTGGAAGACTCGAGAGTCTCGGCGGAATGGTGGTTGTGGTTGTAGTGGAGAATGTGAAAGGAGGTGAGGCACGGTCGCAAAGTTTTTGCCCACAACGCAAGCGAGAAGTTCTTTTCTTCTTTTCTCCAGATGTGTTTCAGGGGCAAACATAATACTCGTAAGTGCTTTCTCAAACGAAGTCTAAAAACCGTCCTAAAACTATTTCGCACACTGCTGCTACTGCGCGTCCAAGAAACTTTTCGTTCCTGACGTCAAGCGCGTCGCTCAGGGATGTCGCCGCCGCCGCCGCCGTCCTTCCCGAGCTCGCGTGTTGTCTACTCGAGGACTGGAAAGTTTTCAACGACCTTTGCATCCATGAATCCTCTGAAAACAGGCGGAACGGCCGTGTGGTCAAAACGGTTTGGAATTTCGGAATTCGAGCCGACTTCCAAGATCGCAAGAAGTGGACTGCGGACGTTTCAGTTCTGGTTTTTTTGATTTGATGCGATATTTTGAAGATTCTTCAACAACACGTCATGAGAACGACACAGAGTTCGTAAAGCTTTCGCCGGTGAGTTCATTTCTTGCCCGGTTTGTATGTAGGTACATATGATACTTTGTCAAAGTACCCTCGACACCGACAAAGAAATGATATTTCATGCAGCAGTTGACAGCACGTCTGGCTCGCACGCGGAGCGGAACGCATGGACATTTCGAACGGGTCCATGCGGCGAGGGTGTAATTCCGAAAATATATTCCTAACTCGTCCCGAAACGAAAGCACTCGCTGCTTTCAAAGCTAATATGGACGGCCGTCGAGTGAGAGCTGAATTCGAAAACGAAGCGATTCGCATGCATGCTTCATAAGCACAGTAAGCCTTTGGCTCTTGATGAACACCTCAATGGAGAATCGAGCGAACGAACGAACGAACGAACGAACGATCCGCTTGCTGGTTCGCTCAGTGCTGTTTCTGCTGTTGCTGTCCCATACGGTGGGTCGAACCAGTTTAGCGTGGACTCCCCGAGGACCAAAAGCGAGTTGTTGAATAAAATATGAGTTGACTCACAGGATCAATGACGAACTCCTCGTTTTGAGGTAACATTGCTGTTTCGAAAGAAGGGGAAGGGGAACAGCAGCGGTGGAAGTTGGCCTCCACACACATATCAAACGATAGCGGGCGGGTAGAAATGACTGTCCTGGATGTCATGGGGCAACGAGAAGTGTGTCCTGGGAAGGGCCGGGGGGGAGGAGAAAAAAGGAAGCCAATTTAGGACAGACCTCCTCCCTCCCTAAGGACGTTCGCGCGGCTATTCACCTTTATTCAAAACACGGAAGCGGACTGCGGTGCCAAGCGACCGCGTTTGGACTCTCTCCATTGGAAAAACACAAAAAGTATTTTCACGACACAAACACAGGAAAACGGAAAATCTTCAAACAGCACCGACAAAGAGACGGATCCTGGTTCTAGACGAGCGAGAACACGCAAGTACGTCATCAACCCGCGGTCCGAAGCTCAAGATGGTGAGCAAGCGGAGTTTCTTCCGCGAGCGAGCGACCTTTTTCCAAACTGGCAATGACGCCGTGCCCGCAAGACAAGGAAGGTAATCTCGGCTCGAACATTTTAAAAACGGAACCATCTTCTCGAGAGACCAGAAACCTCAGGGGGAGTCAACCCGCGAACTGTGACTGAGCCCGCATTCAGCGACCTTATTTGAATGCATGCATACAAGCGCGTGTTTATACGTGCGGCCCGTGCACGGTGTGCGAACCGTTCCCGTTCGGCCGAGAAGGATGCGGAGCGAGGTGCGTGCACTCTTAAATTTCCTGAAATCCTGAGAGCGTTTCCTGCTGCGTCGCCGACACCTCTGCACTCATCGTCCACATCGTCTGTTTCGTCTTCCAGGTGTTTTGCGTTCGCCGCTGGTTGGTTCGGTGAGCTTCATTTCCTGTTCGCTTCTTCTCGTCCTTTCCTTTTTTCTTTGTTTTTCCTCGCTCCCGAGCCGGGATTCCACGAAGCGAGCTCGCCGGAGCAAATTGCTGAGTCATTTGCACCTAGAGGATCAAGATGGGGACTCTGACGGCTCGGCTCGGCGAACGACCGACCGTGCGAGTGAGTACGCAGTCCGGCCACCATCAGCTAATTCCATCTACATAATGTTCAAATTATGGAAATCTTCATCCGCAACGTTTACCGGCCATTACACAGTTCGGCTTGCATCTGCAGAGCTGCACTTGCTGCAGCTTGGGAGTGATGAGTAAATCAGCAAAAGGCACGATCACGGCAAACATGCTCGAATCAATGGCTAATACAATCTCAACCTTCTGGTCGATCGTGGGGAACCGGAGGCTCCGAACGAAGGTCAAACGAACTCAGGGATCGTCTGAACGCTCGAAATAGCGATTTGACGTTTGATATCGACTTCGGGGAGTGAAGAGGAGGGGATCTCAATTGTTACAAAAAGTGAAATAGATGGATATGACCCCATAACGAGTCAAGCAAACTTATCGAACCGAGCGCGCGAGCTCCGAGTTCGAGAGTTCATCGAACGCTCAACTCGTTACTCGTTTTCATAACCTCAAAGTGAGTTTTGAGACTCAGTTCATACATAACACTCATGCTTCGGTCAGAAATTTCACAAAAAGTCGTCGAGGACAATCTTCCGAATCTGTCCGTCACTACCGTGAAGTCGAAATCGATCCGGACACCTCGATTCCTTATGAAGTCAGAACGAGAGAGGTTCCACAATTCGAAGGTGCTTCAGACGGAGCTCGAGAAGTCAGAGCATCAGATGAAGTCTCAGATCGGGAACGACACCATTGAACCGACACACAAGTTGATCGGAGACGGATCGGCAAACAGCGGAACGAGGGATTCGGAAAGCTCTGTCAATTATCGGCAAGGTTCCCTCAAAGATGACATTTTGTATTTTCCGTGTACGTAAACGCGCCGTGTGCACAAACCTCATTTTGATGAATTTCCGTCCGGAACGAGTTTGATCAAGCTCGGAATGAAATTAAAACAAATATCGCGAGCGGATATTTTGGATCGTTTGCATTGTGCGATGCCAGCTCTCTGTTGTCTCAGCTCGGGAAGCCGTCGAGGGCATCCTCGTTTGGAAGTGAGATTCATTTTTGATTTCGACCCCGGTGTGTCACTAACCCCGAGTTCACGAGCACGTGGGACCGTTCCCAGCGGTGCCACAACACACACACACTGTCAAACGAAGCATACATATGCTCCGCCACATCTGCGGACAAATAAAGGTATCTTCTCCGGCAGCGTGTCAGGGTGCTCACGTCTAATACCCATCGTTTGGCTCCCCACTCCCGACTTCCTTCGTTTTTCCCCTTTTTCCGTCGTTCTCTCGGTTTTCCCGAAACGTAGTCGGCGTCAGCTTTCGGTGGATGGCGTCGTCGAGGAAAAAAAAAACGAGAAACGACAAAATAACGAAAAGAAGATACGGCTCAAAAGAATTTTGAATTTCACGCTCGAGTATCCACACGAAACACGGGCTCACTCGGGAGACGTCTCTCTCTCTCTCTCTCTTTCCACCTGCTTGAGGACCTGCGGTGGAAACGATGCTTGACGGCGCTCGGATCCACCTGGAATCCACAGAACACGACGAACCCGTCGCGTGTAGGCTATGTTCAGGCTCTAAAGGAGCGAAGTGGGAGCAGCAGCGATCTTGACGTTCCCAGATGCTGTGTTCTGTCCAAACCTTTCGGTCGTTCTGCTTCTCGGTAGCTCTGATAACGTCACTCGAAATTTCGTTTCTGTGTTTGTCAGTGTTTCAAACCTCATTCGAGGAAGACATTGCAGGTGTTGGCCAGGAGACCGCTGGTCAGACTGAAAGACCCAGGCGCAGTATCGCAGTGAAGATCATCCGCCGCTGGAATAGCCTCGAGTTGTAGATATGTTACAACGCAACTTTGGGATAGCTAGCTCCCAAAACCATAAAATCACTCAACCCTATGTGGATCTCCCCGGGGGCGAAAGATAGAAGATCAGCGTGCAACGCATTTGAGAGCTAGAACGAGAGAAACAGACGTTTGTGAGGGAAAGAATGATAAAACATCCTCTCGTCCTGAGGGCACTGGGCCTCGACCACGGCACCTGAACGATGCGATTTTTCAGAGAAATAGAGCAAGACATGAAAGCAATGAAGATCTTTCCATAGAAAGTGGTTGGCTCTAGCAATAAAGAACAATAAAATATTCCGAACTTTCCAAGGATCGACCCCATTCCGATATGAAAGTTAATTATTCTATCGGAACTGCAGTGAATTGCAAGTTCAGGAGAGCGGCTGATCCTGAACATGCATGGAAAAGGCTGGTGGTCCGGACGTGCACCTGCTTCAGAAGACTGAGTTTTGTAAATTGTTAGTGTACGAGCTGGTGCTGCTCTCTTCCGCTCGCTCGCTCGTCCGGTCGTTCATTCATTCATTCATCCATACATGCACCCGTTCAATCTGCCCACATTAGAAGGGTATTCGTGACGCAAACACTTCCACGCTGTTCGTTATTTAGGAGGCAAACTCCACATGCGAAGGGGAGCCGGGTGGGGGCAAGGGACGAGCGAGGAAGCCGTTAGGGGAGGCATCGGAAGGGTGGCCGACGACCGCTCGTCCGTCCGTCCGTCTGAAGGGGCGTGCTAGCGAACTGAGCGCATAACGACGAGGAATCACTAGATGTAGGAGCAGATGGAGATTTCCGAGGACCGAGCACTCGAACGGGGTTGTGATAGACTGTTTGGTAGCAAACTAGATAACGCACGCGAGCGTTCCCATACAGGAAGAAGGCCATGAAGGAAGTGGCACCTTCATGCGAACTGCCGTAATGGGGCCGTCCGAGGTCTTCTCAGAATGGCTGTTCCCGTCCGTGCACCCTCCGCTCACTCGCTTTTTCGTTCGTTCACCCACCCTTCAACGTACCCAGAGAACAACTCAAATGGTTCTCCGACATTTTGTGACAGCCAGGCCGCAAGCTTGGAACAATAGGCTGCGTTGAGCTGTGCACTCAAAAAATCAATTCTCCGCTCGTTTTACTTTCCTCTTCTCGAAATTGTCTTCTGAAAGGAATTAGCCGCGAGGAATTCTTTCAGGGGTTTCAGACACTCACGAATGGATCACGCTCTCTCTCTCTCTTTCTCTCTTCGCGCCACTGTGACAATGGAACGCTGCGGATGGAAACTCATTTCTCTCCATCGAACTCTCTCTTCCTTGTTCCCCAATCTCATCTCATCTCACATCACCTCAGGCGCACCTCGATGTACGTGTTCTCCGTGGGAAGAATTTTACGGTTTAGCTGAAAGCAGCTCCTCTCTTCGACTTCGAGACGTAAGGTTTTACATATTTGCGGACGATATCCACAATTCAAGGAAATGGGAGATGCCACACCTCGCGTTTCAAGAACGAACGACGCGCAAATCGAAATGCGGACTCGATTGCATCGACGCGAGTTTCTTTCCTGTACGCTCGCCGATCTTAAGGCCGACAGGGTTCGACTCTAGGCCTGCGACTCCCAGAGTTAACCTTGGGAAAAAGTACTCAGTCGAGTCCGCCTTGCAATGAATCCAACTCTGAAGCTGAATCCAGCACTGGAACGCCGAGGCCAGAACGAGCCTCACGAGTTTTGTTTTAGAATGTTTTTGTTTGTACGTAATAACATCGGCGAGAAGAAGCTTAGCTCGGTCGTTCGCAAAGTTTTTAGGGGACAAAAAGCAATGAGAGAAGCTGCTGCGATGTCGTCGTGTGGTCCGTCCACAAAGTCATTTTGCGACTCGAACTAAATCGGCTTATTTTATTTTCTTCTCTGCTCGTTCCATCCTCCGAGCTGTTCTCTATGTGTTCCCGACGCCCGTTCTCGTTCAGTCTGCGGAACTCGGCTCGGAGTTTGGGACAGGGCCCCAAACGGGGACCGTAACGGGTCCCCGTTAGGGGTCCGAGGGGCGCTAGCCAGCTTACGGGTTTGTCGTTATTTTTTTTTCACAACTTCCTGCTCGCTAGAGAGAGGTCCTGCGCCACAAAACACTTCCTGCGAGACTCCACTACAAAAGTCCGTCTGGCCAACCAGACAGAGCAAGCTCTGCCGAAGCTTGCAACTGCGGAAATGGCGAACGTGTTCTGTTAGTAAAACCACGGCTTCACCTTCCGAGAGTCGAGCGGACCTTGCTCTGAAAGGTTTGTTACGACTCTGACCGGAGTCCGATTAACTGACGCTTTTATTGGGACATCTATGGTGTTTCAATGGATGTTTCCTGGAATTCGAAGGCTCCTGATCAACAAGGAGTCGGGGATCCAGGAGGATGACCTGAATCATGGATCATCGGGACAAACAATTTCCATCGATCGATGGAATCAGTGATTTGACGCAGAAGATTTGAAATAATCTCGTCGCTTGATGAAGCTTCTCACAAATGCAAATGTTCTGCCGATGAATCATGTGAGATTCCCGAAGATCTTGCTCCTCATATTTCAACCACGATATTCTCGAACAGCTCAAGGTGTATCTCGTTGTCTTGGACCCCGATTGGTAGACTCGAAATGCCATGTTCACACATTTCATCATCCCTCCTCGAGTGAATTTCGCGAAAAATCTGCGCAATTCCACGGATCGTCATTTTGCTCAGTTGAGACTCTGGAACGATTTCGCAGATTCTCAGCCGAGCGAATCGTTGTCGTGGATTCCTGAACTTTCTGTGCGAGCAGGAATCCTTTAGGGATAGTGATCTTCGGAATGTATTCATTGATCGATCGATTCCGCGGTCAAACGAGCGTATCGTCGAGAACGAGCTGTCGTTTAGGGCACGCTGGTGTTAGCGGTTTTCTATGCAATACGGAGAGTGCGAGTAGGAGGAGGCTAAATCCGAAAAGCATTGCCACGAGGCGCCTGATGAATTCTTACCCTGCGCTAAGTGAGAGCAGAGCAAGACCCACCCGCAGTGGCGGCGCCAGACTTTTTTTTTGATGAGGCTAAATTCCCTCTCTCCCCTCTCTCCCTGAATTTTAAACAAATATGGGTATTCCGGGGTGACGTGGAAGGTTTCGTCTATTCACTGCACGTAGTTGACTCTTTAATCGAAGCGTTCACCATCTTCCTCTCAGTAAAAAAATGATATTTTCCTATCAGCTGTGTTAGCGTACATATTCCGTGAGCCAGCATTGCTTTGCGCTCAGTTGTTTTTCGCCGAATTCTGACTCGAGAAAACAAACCACGCTCAAACTGCTCCGGTTTATCAGTGAACTAGTTTATTGTCCAAGACTCTTCGGCGAGGCTAGCCTCGTCGAATTCTGAGCTCGACGAGGCTATAGCCTCAGTTGCCTCGGCCTGGCGCCGCCACTGCCCACCCGTACACTTCATGTACGCGTACAACCAATATCCATATGTGAGATGAACGTGGATGCTATCGTGACATCATCAATCACACTTCGCTCGCCACAAACGTTTTCTAATTTTCCAGAAAACCCTTCTAGGGTGCAAATATTCAGTAGATGCCATTTTTTCCAGGACAGACACTCCTCGCTCAGACACTGAAGATTTTTAAAGCTCAACTTCAATGCAGGAGATTGCATGAAGGATTCTTCTTGAGAAATTGGAGAGCTGACAGGGGTTATCGACGGAAGAACTCTCATCTTCTTCGGTTGTTCGGCGTGAGATGCTCCCTGGAACGGGAGATTGTTGTTTCCGTGGAGCAATTGAGCCGAGAAATGTTGTACATTCTCCAAACTCTTGGCCAGCACGACCTGGGGAAGTCCGGTTCTTGGTCAGGCTCGACATTTCTTCGAAGAAGAGCTCGTTTCCTGAATATTCATCGGCTGCAGAGCGAGTCGGTTCCATCTTCGAATCGGACCGTTGGACGACGACCCAGTCCCACAAGACAGCCGAGTCACGATGAGCGGGAAAATTGCAGCGGCAGCAGCAGGAGCGGGATGATTCGGTTAACGCTCAATAAAGTGTAGCGTGACAGCCGAACATTGATCAATTAGAAAGCGGAATGAGGCTAAAAGTCGTGCTGCAGTTAGCTTGTGAGCAGAAGCGGCTTGCTTTCTGCTGACTGAGTGAGCTGGATGGCTCCTCTGATAGGAGAGCATTCGTGACGTGTTGCTCCTCATCCGTTCCGCCGTGCTCATGGCTTCCTGACATGAGATGGCGTGTTCGAATGACGAGACCCTTTCAGGACGACATAACTTGTTCTCCGGTCAAGAAACACATTTTCTACTTCAGTGCTCACCGTACCTATCCACGGAAGCCTTGATATGTTCTTGCTATGAACCTGCTTCTTTTCTCCTTGCTCTGTCACGTGTGTCGTTTTCCACGAAATGATGATCATCACCGGCTCGGTGGCTCAACGAGGACTCGATAACGATACTTTCGTAGTTTCAAGGTATTATTCATTGCGACGCCCCTGCGGAATCCGGAATGACCTAAGCTTTCGTTCCGTCGGCTCTCGTTCGATGATCTGATTTTATTTTCGCGCGGATTTGAGGCTTTCCAGGGATACCCGATTCAAAATCGTTCGCTTCATCCGGGTCAGCTCCAACAACATTCGTTCAGTCCACTCGATCGTTGGCATAGAAACGACTAGAATTGAACTTTCAGAACATCTGGTTGCCGAGAAAGAACTTCCGCCGTTTCGAAACGTGAGGACCTTTTAAGAACGACCAGATGGCAGTTTAGTTCCCTTCTCTCGCTCAAGCAGCAGATCGCTCTCTTGTCCGGCGTTGTTATTTCATGACTTTCATTTCGATAATTTTCTGAGGGGAGAAATCAGTCTGACAATGAGGATTCCTTCAAGAGAATCTAACTTCACCTCGAAAACGAGTTCCGCGATCGAGTTCTTCGAGGCTGTCCCACGTGGACGATCTTTTCTAAGTTTCCTTTTCCCTCAAACCGATGCAAGCCGTTCATTCCCTCTCGGATCTTTTGAGGAAGGTCATCAACGAGAAAAAGTTACGAAAAGCATCGAGTAAAATGTTAAGAATGAAGCGCATGTTACGTTCCAGGATCGACTTGCAAAGAGGTGTTGATCTGGTGGAAAAGTTGGGCTCGTCCGGGATTTGAACCCGGGACCTCTCGCACCCAAAGCGAGAATCATACCCCTAGACCAACGAGCCACATCATCCTCGCGGAGGTCACTTCCGTCTCCAGAGCCGTAAGTGGTTTTCTTATCGAGAGCATCGATTCAGGAGGGGCTCAATCTTCCGTCGAACTTATCCGAGTGCCGATCCCTCTGAAGAGAAATCGTTGTAATCATGTTTTTCTAGATGTTATCCCACTATTCTGGCAAATTGATGTCTAAGAAGGAACTCTAATTCTCTCTATTTCGAAATTATGAAATTAATCGCTCCTTCAAACATTCGCACGTAGCCCCGAACAATAATTTGTAGCATTTAATTCCTGAGTCGTGAATTTCCCTTTAACCATGATATAATATCCTGAAACAAGCGAATCAGTTCATTGTTTTATTGATTCCGTACGAATTATCTCGACAGCTGATGTTTTCACACGAGGAACGACACGATGGGACCCTCGGCCCCCGGATCTCAACCTCGAGAGACCAAAGGTGCATGTTAGGGTCATATTCACGAAAATTGATTCCATGAAGTTTATGTTGCTTGCTATCGATGCGCATCAGAGCCTCGGGCCACACGGACGGAGATAATGATTTTATAGCCCGACTGGACGAGCTCGTAAAAGCGAGGTATAAATCGGCTGATGAAATAATTTATACCCATTTTCTTGATGAGATGTTCGCCCGCCATCCTCCATCGGACCCAACCACTGGCCTTTCGACGATTCCTTTCCTTGGGTAGGCCTGAAAAACGTGATCTTCACGAACACTTCTGTTTTACGCAAACCGCCCGCGCTCACTGGCTGTAGATTGCTACATACATGGAGACAGGAAGCTGATCGCCTTCGCTCTCTCTCGGAATCACCTCAGGAGCGTCTGAGAACGGCAGTATTCCGCGACGTCGCGCGTGGCTTCAGTCAAGTTTCTCCTTTGGATGACCGGAATCAATCCGTTCCACGGGTTGCCCGTTGTCAGAGAAAACGAATCGATTTCATTGACGACATGGAGCGCCCTCTCTGTTTCATAATCGATCGTCTCCAATAATTTCGTAACAATTTTCTTGAATCGAGAAACTGTTTCCCGTCGTTCGTCATCGAGTGATCGGATCCTTTGCAGCGTTCACGGGATTTCTCTAAAGAGCGACGAAATGGTTGATTTGGGCAAGAGCTCTCCCGATTGATCTCCCCACGCTTTTGGAGAGCTCGGTCAATGTCGGGGGATGTCACCGATCGAGGTATATTCCCTCGTTCAGTAGAAGTCAACCAGACAGTGAGAGGAACGCGCGAGCGAGCGAGCATTCGACGAAGTCGCCAACGAGACGTTCCTGTCTATTTCTCCTCTGAGGTGATCAGTGATGCACTCCTCTTTCGTGTTGCTCTGCTATCGCTGAGCGCTTTATGTTAAGTGTATCTACCAGTCGGCGGACATTAGGTGGCCGAAGTTAATAATGATCGTCATCGATATCTCCGCGGCGAGGAACAGCAGCAGCATCGGCGGTCGATCTCCTGACAACATCAGGCCGTTGTCTCCGCAAGTGATGCGACGAGCGCAGAACGCAATGGTGCACAATATTCAGAGGAGCGAGCGTTTTGGCAATATAAACGCAGTCAATATATCACACGGAAAGGGGAACAAGGGGGGGGCGGGGGAGGAGAAGAGAGGAAGGAAGGACAGGAGCCGTTTCGAGAAATGAGGCGCATGAGACGCAATGGAGGGAGTTTTCAGTGTGTAACGAGTATCTGCTTCTTTTTTCCAAGCAGTCGAGGAAGCTCGCTCGCTCATAATCCTGTCGCCGTCGTATCATCCTCTCGAATATTTACCAGCTGTTAAATATCTAATGAGGCCGTAGAAGAGACTGCTGCAGAGCACACTCTGTGCAACCGAGTCGTCTACGACTCGAATCCTCTCGAAAGCTCGGCGCAAGGATGCGTGCTAGCGAGAAGAGCGGAACTCGAGAGAATGTTCGTCTCTGCCTCCGACCATCTGAGTTCAGAGGGATCCTGACATCTTTTTCTCGCTTCGTGCCACCAGGTATTCGCACCGGGATTCGAGAAGCTCAAAAGAGAAGAAACGTTCGCTGAAGGCCATGCGTGAGTGCTCAGGTGTCGTTGGATTAAAATTCAGTTTTGCGTCGTCGGATACTCCCCTGACATCAAGATTCCCGTGGATTGTGCGGCATTCCCGATAATCCGAAGATTTCCGAACTGAAAACAAGAACAACAGAAACAAGGACAATATCAAGATAGAGTTCATAAGCTCACCATGGACACCAAAATACCCTGCAACCTTCGAATTTGGCGCCACTTTTGGCTTTTCGGTTGTCGAATCTCTGCTTCAACTCCGTGAATCTTCGATCCGTTGGGAGATCCTGATCACTTTCCGATCACTTCAAGAGACGCAATGTTGGGTGACTCGATAGTCAACAATCTGCAAAATCTGTGTCGTAAATTGTGCTGCCGCAGAGGGGTCCTGAAAACCCTCCCCACCTCCCCCGAGACATATCTCAAATACTGTCTTGTGATCTTGGGAATTCCAGGGTAGAATTCCCGAGTTCTCGCGCCAGACCAGATTCTTATCGGTCCCTGGAGAGGGTTCCCTTACCCCAAACCTGGACACGACCTCCTGGTCTCACACCTGTTCTGCTTCTTCGAAATCCTCTCGAAGTCACCGGTGCAACTAACACTCAGATCTTGGAGACGTTCCTTCGTCGAAACGTTCTGGAGAATTTCCTCCAGTTCACGAGTTTCGCATTGAGAGTCGAATCAAGTCGCGATACGCTCTCTGTGTTCTCGAACGTGTACCTTCCCCCCCCCTCCCCTTCCTTTTAGGGAAAAATGTACATGCTCTCCTTCTCCGGATCCGTCAAGGAGAAAGTCAACTAATCCGCCGGAATCAGAAAGAAGGAAATTCGGCTTCATGTGATGTCACGTATCCGTGGTTACAAACCAGACAACATCGAACGAGGATTTATTCATCCGCGATTAATCTTCGAGAGTAGGATGTAGTGCAAGCTCTCGATGTGGAAATTCACGCTCAACCTAGATGTAGGTACTCTAGGCCTTGGCTCAGTGGGTGCAACCGGAGCGGCATTCGTTTTCATCAGCCGCAAAGTCAGTGCACGGACAGCGTTCAACTCCACCTCTGGGAGATGCGCGATAAGACTAAGAAGTGGTGACTGAGCATTCGATTTATTCGTGACCACTTTGTTCGGGGATTTCCCACTGTGGCACCGCGCCGGTGGACGGCGTTAGGCCCAGGATTAAAACAAACCCACAAACCTAAAATGAATAGCTCACCGGCATTTGAGAGGCTTTCCGAGACGTTCGTTTGAATCGAGGGCTCGCGAACGTCGGCGACGATGGGTGCAGTGGATGACAGAGCCAGCGGGATCGGCTCCCGCAGCTTTGCTTCAGACAAACTAGCCACTAAGACCGCAATAGATTTGTGCATAGGGACTCGGAACGGCGAATAACTCCCTTGATGCACTGTTGGAAAGTCGAACGATATCCAGCGAAAGACCTCTCTCAGTCGGTCTTCTCGAAGCCCCGCGACGAACCGATTTCCTCGCTCCGTTCAGCTCTTGACACCGAGAGTCGAACCGAAGAAGGAAGAGAGCGCGCAATGAAAGTTTGAAAAATTGTCTTTTAATTTCGTGTCGCGAGGAATAAGGAAAAGAACTCCGACAGCCAAAGATCTCGTTCCCTGTTTCCTTCAACCTTCCTCTTCCCTTTTTCCTCCTTCCTTCCTTTTCTCCGAGCTCGCCGAGAGCTGCAGTCAGTGAATAAAAAAAGCATTTTTCTTAAACGGCGGACGACATTGGAATGCGGTTCGTCGCGCGGGTGCCGCCTAGCTGGTGAAGAGTGAAAGCAGTAAACGAAATTCATGGATCGCATTGAAAGGAGCAGTGGCGGGAAACTGAGAAGAATTGAGGTTTAAGGCGACATGGGAAAACCTGGGAAGAGGAGAATTTCGGAAGACCGATGGGGTGAACACGCGATTTAATATAGACAAGCGACTGAACGAGGAGCCGATGCCGATAATCGACCGTTGGGCGCGTCGTTGGAATGTAGTTTGTGAGGTTTGTTCCTTAAGGATCGCGATGGAGGGACGAACGTCGACAAGAGAGAAGATCTCCCCGTCCCTCACCCCTCCCCTCTCTTTCCCCCGATCACTTACTGCCGAAGCAGCGATTTTCCCTGATTTCCCTTCGTCTGTCTCGGAATACCTCACTCCTCCGGCTATTATTTTCCACCTTATTCCCTCACCGCTGCTCAAACTTCCCCTAATTTTTCCTCTACGTTTTTTCGATGCCTGTTTTCTTGAATTCTCACCTCTTCATCTCCCTCGACCTTGCTAAGAGCATTCGAAGGAGGCGCAAATTAAATATCGCGTCATTTGTCTTCTCATTCACTCAGTCAGCCATTTGTTCGGGTTTTCCCATGCCTCGGCTGTCCTGTCGTTCACTTCTTCTCCTGTCCGCTGTCCCGAGCTTTCTTCCACCGGGCGTTCATTTCTGTCGGTCTTCTTCTCTCGTCTCGGCGTCATTCGGCCTCCTTCTCGTTCGGATTTTATCGGCAGCTGGCATCTTCGTCCCCTTATGCGGAGGGACGACGAACGGAAAAAGCAGAAGAGTTCCCTATTCGGTCGCAAGCAGACACTCGTGCTCGCACGGCGACGGAGAATAATGGCGACGATTCCAAATCCATTCATTAGACCGTCAGGCTTCCTCTCTCACGCTCTAGCAGGCCCTGCTCCGCTCCGCCCAGTTGGCAATACGAGTGTTAACGAAAAGGAACTTACAGGGAAGAATTGAAAGCATTACAAGAAGGAACCGAGAGAGAGAGAGAGAGAGAGAAAGGGGAAACGCGTGACAATTAAAAAGATAAATGGAACGAACTGTCTTCTCCGCTTCGCAGGCATGCGATCACCCCATCGCTTGATCGCTTCGTAGATCGTCCACTTGGTCAGCAGTTGACCATTTGTAGTTTCCTCCATCTCTTCCTCCAGGTTTGAACTCCAAATCCATGAACCAGAGGGTTATCCAGGAGAATACGAGCATATGCACTCCTGCCACTCCTTTGAAACTCCTGAATTATAAAAGAGTACAGGTATCATCACCGAATGGCCCACTGAAATGCTGGGAGACCGCTCTCGATTCCTGGAGTTGTTCGGGGTCACCATTCGGATTTCACGGTAGACCGAAGTGTTCCCTCATAACCATCGCCTCCAGGAATGATTACCCCTCACCGGTCGGGGGTCTCTTCTCGTATGCTGTAATTCCTCTGAACAGCGTCCCTGGCGCACCTTAAGCTGTCCACTTTTCTAGGAAATTGAGACCGACCCGTGCTCAGGTGCGCAGCTCGCCGTCCCACTTGATGATCAAGCCAACGTAGATGAAGACGCCTCTAACTCAAAGCTGTGAATTTTCAGGAAAGTTTGGCGACAGTATGACCGGTTGACCACGGTCAACTCCCACCAGACGATGTCGATGAACATTTCTTCAGAGCCCTAGAGTGTTGATCTACTGCGAGAGAATGAGCGAATCAGAGGAAAACCGACAACCAGCTTCGAGAGGAAGGTTGGAACATCGGAGATTTTGAAAAAAAAGGACGCGGGGAGGAAAATAGGACGGGAATGAAGAAGGAAGGGACTCCATGGGTTCAGTTGGTGGGAGGGAGGGAGGGGGAGTAGAAAACATACGGGAGAAATGAGAGGCTATGTATAAAGTTACCGATCCAGCAAACAAAATCCCAGAGTCTAACTTTGCTCGTGCCGAAGACGGTTGTGGTTTCGACTCCAGCGGTCGTCGCGGTGGCGGCACACCAAGTTCTACCCCATTCGTCACGGCTGTCTTCGCCTCCTCGTGCGGGCTCAGGGGAAGCAAGAGCACGAGAATCGTAGACGAAAAGAGGAGCTCACCGACGAGACAAAAGCCTCGGTAGTCTTCCGCCTTTGTCTACTTGCTCATCTCAACTTTGCTACTCCCCATCTCTGCCGGCTGTCTTCTCTCTTGTTTTCTTCGATCCCCCTCTCATCCTCCCACGAACGCCCACTTCGCCCCCCCCCTCGCCCTCGAATCTCTCCCTCCTCCCCCTCGGTTTGGACTCCTGAGCCGACAGGACGTCTTGGGCCAAGGAAGCGAGGGAAGTCAAGAGGGTCGGAGGAGTACAGAGGAGAAGGAGAACTGGGAGAGATGGGGTGGGGGGATGCACGGAGCGGAGATTCTCTCTTAATCCGCGTCGCATTAAGTTCACTGGCTCGTGAAGTTGGAAGCCAGAAGCTCATCTGTTGAAAGGAAAGGGGGATCGGAGTAGGCCCAAGAGTCATCATCATCGTCACGGCGTCGTCTCACGCCTAAAAAAAGCACGAAGCTTAACTTTACGACGACGAACAACGCAATTACGCCTCTAAAATAAGACACACACATACTGCTCACTTTGCACTACCACGTTCTCCCCCTCAAGTGGCAATTTTTCCCATAATCCCCTCTCTGCATACCGTTCTCCTGGGATCCAAACCTTCCGTGCGCCGCTTTCCAAGTATGTACTGTGATCCCAGGATGCCTCACCTAGAGGTTCGTCCTCTCAGTAACCTATACTTCAAGGTTCAGACGCCTCCGCCAACCTCTGGGCGACGCGGCCTTGCTTCTGCATAGCCGCGCTCCCCACGTAAAGTCCTTCTTTTGGTCGAGCTGGGCAACACTTCCAACTTTCTGACGAGAAAATTCGCGAAATTCCTCAGATGTGAGTTCCGCAACTCACGACATTACACACTGGAGATGCTCAGGGCTCTATTGAGTAAACACAAAGTCTAGTAATTAGGGCGCAATGGTTGACACTTCATGATGTCTGTACCGCGCCTAATGCGTGCTAAATGTTACGATCGATACATTCGAAATAGGAATCATTACGATGTAGTAAACGCATCGTCATTGCCCTCGTGACTTGCTATGATGGAATTTCTCGATTCTGTGAACAGCATTGAAGATCGACTGGAATCGTTACGAGCGACACAAATGGATCTTGCAAATTGGCTCGCGGTGATCTCTGGAAGCGTTGAAACTCCGACTCCCGTTGTAGATATCTCCCTTTCTGACAGATAATTTCTGTTTCATTGTAGCCTGACATATCGAGATGCTCGAACTCTTTCCAGTAGTCGGGTATGTGTGGACACCACCCGGAAATCCAGATAAATGACTGAGTGAGAGGACCAATGAAGTGCCCAAAGCGAGTCTTGACTGTATTTTATTCTTAAACGGAAGTATCGAGTCTTGGATTACCCTCGATTCCGTTTCCTTTTCCGTGATATGAGGTCGATTCCTGATCCTAATCAAGATCCGCCGTCTCAAGACCTGAGTTCCGCGTAGCTAAGTCTTGCTCGTTGTGTGGCCTCAATGAGGCCCTAGACTACAATAATAAGAGTTCGTTTCAGTGAACTCTGCAGGACCGGCGCAGTTGGTTCGTTGTAGCGGATGTCTCGCGACATTGTACGTGTATCATAACAGGCCGGCCGAACCAAAATTCATATTTGTTAGTTCTATCGGAAAGCTGTGAAGAGCTCTCTCTGTACATGAGTTTATCCGTTACCTGAGAGGACTTTCCGATTGGAGAATTCACCCAGAAAAAACTCTCCATACAAGAGTTCCCATCCAGAAATTCAATTCGATAGAAGTAACTCCGGAATCTCGAGTGTCCGTTCCATGTTTTTCCGGCGCGTGGAAGTTGGAAACGATCCACTCGCGAGTGAGTTTGCATCAAACGAATCTTGCCGTGTCAGAGATTTCGCGCGAGGCGGCTTTTCGTACAACATTTTCTCGGATTCGCTGCGACCGTTCATTTGCAGTCATGGAATTCATTTCTGAGGTTTCGTTCCGGGAACGAATGTCCGGACTCGTTGCTCGAATTACGTACTTCCACGCTCGTGTACGAATTTATGCGTCCCTACTTCACGGATGACGTGGCCACCGCTCCGGTAGCTGCTAGATGCCACAGCAATGCCAACTGCAGCCGAAACGACGAAAGGCGGCATATGTATATGGAGAACGTTTTTATGGAGGGAATGACAGGCAATAGAAATGTTGGCCAGTTTAATAGTTGTCGTCATCGTCGCCGCCGCCGTCGTTGAGAGGACATTAGGGCTCTGAGCCGTGCTGGGCCGGCGCACGTCTGTCGACAAGGCAGCTCGACTAGCTGACTGCTCGCCGGTCGGATGGTCGGCTCGTGGATGTCACGCGACATCGACCGTTGCGTGCCTCCCTGATGGCACGCCGTCGTGTGTGTGGCTCGCTGGCCGGCGGGCTCGGCTGGACGGCAGACCATCTCGTCAAATCCATTTGCATCTGGACTCATCTTCGATCGGCTTCTCAACGCATGCGATTCGCTCGTCGCACTGCTATTCGATTAAGACGTGGAACTCGCTAAAACACAACAACATCGGCGACGAAGGGAGAACAGCAACCAAAAAAGCCGGAATGTATCGTGAGCGGGAACAGCGGGAGAGAGGAGACGTGCTGCACGTGAATATCGACGATTCACACCTCCACAGTGGGTCAATTCGTTTCTCCTCTCTCTCTCTCTCTCTCGCCCACTCTGTCCCACGAAGTCGTCCATCACAGTCACGGTCCGGTAGCTTAACGATCTCAAGCAATATATCAAGTGGATGTGGTGAATTTATTCGGAATGATAATTGAATCACTCGTTCTCTACTCTAGAGCTGGTGTACTGAGGCGCTCGTTGCGGAACCGAGCAGATATTTCCGCTGATCGATTGCTCAGTGATTGATCCAGTCGGCCCAAAAACGCATTCCTTTCGGTTATTCAGTTCCTCTGACGTGATCCAGGCCCTTCTGGAGATTCTAGGAAGTCGGCTCAAGCTCCATGCGAGACTCATTCTTGAATGTTTCCGCGATCGAGAAGTGACTGTCTAGTAAACATTTCATTCCGAAAAACAATATGCCAAAGTGGCCAAGTTCTTAAGGTTCGTGGTGAGAGTTGTCTTTCCGGACGGATCTAGGTGTGGAGGGGCGGCATTTTCGAAAATTCAGACTGCCGCCCCCGCTTTATTATGCAGTTCACGCCCAGTTTTCTGGAACAACACATTTCAAGCGAAAAAGAAACGAGGGGGGAGAACTCTTCCATGACATATCCTTATGCATAATCTTCCGGTGGTAACTTCCCTCCTTAGCGCCATTCGGAAAGCGAGGCACGGGACGAAGAATCTCGCGCGTTCCCAGCCTCAGGTTAGAAAGGACGCTCTTGAAAAAGAGGCGTTTCGTGCGAGGTTCAAGGTTGAACTCGATTAGAGCGAAACACGCTTGGAAAGTTCCGACTCTGCGTCGGACCATAATCGTTTGACGTGGTCTTCTGACGCTCGTTCCACGCTTACCATTGTCGTGGACCACGCCTGGACAGCTGAAGTTGGAGCAGGACGCAAATTACGGAGCAGGACTGACGCTGATGACGTTATGGCCCGGTTAACGTGGCCAGCTTCGCTTATCACTGGTCTTGCCGCCGAGCGCTGTTGAGTTGTGCTGTGCACTGTTCACTTGTGTGTGCCTACTTTCAGCTCGTTCGTGAGTCTGCTGCGGCGGGCGACTTCCTCCTCTCGGTGTGGGAGGCAGCCGTCCGTCTGTCGGTCGGTCACAAGGGGCAGTTAGGTCATTCTTCCGACGTCCTGACGGCACAAAAAGCTCGCAAAACGAACAATCGTCTCGGCTTTTATCATTTGCTCTTGCGCATCAAAAGGAAGCTACGGTGAATGAATTTTGCGAGTGACGACGCCAAGGCCACCGCCAAGTATTCCATTCCCAGGCTAACTCAGTGTCCGGGTTTTCGTTCCTGTCTCTCGCCTGGGTGACCCGTTCGTCAAGAACGAGTTGGAGCGAGACGAGGAACAAAGGTAGGTTGAAAAGACCGAAAATGAAGTTCTTCTCCTAGTTTTGATTCCTTTCTGTAGCACACGAACTTTGAAAACCACAAGGCCGGAACAGAACTCGAAAATATCCACGAATACTCTCGAGTTTGTTGAAGCATTCGACCCTAGACAGATCGTATACCACGTTTGTTCGATGAAATTCCATCGCAGTCGACATGGGGAATGGATCCATTTCGAAAATGCACTTACGTTCGTTCGTTCGTTCGTTCGTTCGTTCATTCATTCATTCGAGTTCACCCACTCATAATGCGTATTCTCTCCGCGGCTGTATTTCGCTTCAATGATGATCCCGTCACAAAGTCAGGAAAGCGACCGTGGGCCTGGTCTCCCGGAAGGGGGCTAGTGACCAGGGTGAAGGACTCACTCGCAGGGGCCAGCGCACAGAGCAAGCAACGCAAAGGGGAACAATGATGGCGCAGTGACGCGATGGGCGATTGTCCCTAAGGAAAGAGCCAACGTGACGCGCATTCAAGTCAAGCGCCTCAACTATGCATTAAAATGTGGCCATTGAGCCGTGAAATGGAGGAGCAAGACATAATGGCGTCATCTGTGTAATTGCTACTGACTCGCGTCACTGTCATGCACGCCAACGGCGGAGGGACGGGCGGATGCGCGCGCGGAAGCAGCACCGAGAGCAAACGCGTTCCGATCAAAGGCGCAGGCTATCTGCCTCTTCCATCGATGATACGCCAACGTTTTTTGATGTCTTCCTCAAGCACCGCGTAAGCGCATAAAGCCTTCGAGAACAAGATAGGCCAGGGAGCCGGAGAGACGAACGACAATCGATTCTGCAAACTAAAAGGCAACCGATAAGACATCACTGAGAAACAGACGAACGTTTGCTCTCACGTTTTGCGTTGCACCGAGTTGCATCCTTTACCTCTGTGGTGATCGGTTTGAGGAACTTGGTAATGGGGATGGAAGAAACTACCCAAAATTCGTGCAACGGTTCATCCCCCAAAACGTCGGGAACTTGGATCATTTCGCGGCGAATCAGTTCGCGCCGAATCAATTCGCGCCGAAAGAGCAAACGCGTACAAAATTGTTTCCTTATTGTTAGCCGTGTATACGATCGAAAGTTGGTAGTTCATGTGTTTCACCTGAGAGACACAAAAGTACGAGAATCGGGTTGTCTCAATGAAATCCTGTGCGGAGACAGTGGACATATTCTCTGGGAGATTGGTGGGACATCTCCCCTCCCTTGCTCTCGAAGACTATCCTGGGGTCTCTATCAGCTGGTCGTTCCCTCTCTGATTCCCCCGCGCACTTTATCACGACTACTTTCTGTCTCAGCGGTGGGATGGCCCAGTGTTGCCATTCATGAGTCGAAACATCCCGGCCAGGTAGGTAGGATGTATGGAGCAGCGGCAGCGGTAGCGATGATAATTTGCACTCCCATTTAGAGGTGGGTGTTGGAGCAGCTCATTGAGATTCTGCTATCGCCTTGTGGGCGAGGTAATGCCATTACAAGAGTCCGACTGAGAGGGCGCCCGTCTGCGCGCAGAGCAGCCTACCGGGCAGTCGACTGAGCGATCAAGCAGCGAAGAAACCAGCGAGTGCCTCCGACCCCACCCCATTTCACCCCACCAGATACGCTGTGTCCACTCCAATAGATGGTCATTTGCCAGCTGAACGGAGCACTCTAGGGAAGAGCATCGAAGAAGCCTTTCGCGTGTCTTACCATCCCTCTCAGGTTCGTACTGTGTATATCAACACGAACATCCCCCTGACCGGAGGCTGTCCGCAGAGAACCGTGTTTCACTGCCGGTAATGAAATCGAATTTCGCACCATTCATCAGAATAACTCTTGGCAACGATGCGTGCTTGGGTACCTATTTGTCGGTCGAACCGCTTGAGAGATGGATGAATGAATGGTTACACGGTTTCACTCGCACCCTCATCGTTCGCGAATTCTCAATATCCGGTTTCGACCACTGAACAGACCCTTGGAGAAAATTTTCGGAATGTGTCTGCGACATTGATTCTTGAAGTGCTGATTCTGGAAAATATTGAATTGTGGCACGAAGAGAATCGCCGCTAGTACAACGGCCGCGTAAACAGAAAGCTGTGATGCCGGGGATACAAGAATCGAGCGCCAATTCAGGATTCAACTTCATTCCATAGAAGCGAAAAAAATGTTAGGAGTTTGTGTAATGAGGATCTGCCGACTCGTGCCAATACGGTGTCAATCAGGATGGATGTGTCACAATTCATTTGGAATGTACAATCACGCTATGCACGAAGCAGTCGATGAAGAGCCAGACATCGACGGGTTGTGAGTTGTGACATCGTGAAGCTATTCGATTCGCCTTCTGTTCGCCGTTCAACCAAATCGATGCAGCAAACTTAAAGCTAGAATTCCGTTCATCAATCATAATCTAATCGGTTATCGGTGGGCATGTGTATACAATGTGGCGGCGTTTCGGAATTGTTCCCCGATCCAAATGGAAAAAACTGTTCCATCATGAGACTACGCTGAATTGTTTCGAAATTCCGCGAAATTCCTCTGATTCTCTCCGCTACCGCGCGACCTCAGTGACCCTTCATCGGCTTGCCGTCGAAGGAAAGATGGCTCGCAGGCTGGAACGGGTCGTTCCCGTCGACTTTCTCCAGCTTTGAGATCCGCTCAAGAAGAAAAAAGCCGGGTCAGGATAACTAGAGCATGTGTCTCTGATAAACGAAGTGGAACTGCTCAAGGCCTCGTTTTCGACTCTTCCGGAGCATCAGGTCAATAAAGCTTTTCTCCATCGCTATGCTTCTAGTCCGGGTTTCGCGAAGCATTCGTTCACACGAACCAAATCTGGTGCACATAAGTTCTGCACCCACTTCAACGAACCAATATGGTGTTCATCTGACAGTGATGCTGACAACGATATTTGAAAAACTAGGACACTATTCGCATTTTCATGATTCGGAGTTCCGGCTTTCTGTCATGCCCTAGGCCATAACGTGTGAACTCAAGATCAAATCTGTCATCCTAATTCCAGGTGAGATTAAGATTATCTTCAAGCACCGAAATTCACGCACAGCTCCTGAATAGCTACACAGCTGCAGGAATAATGACTCGAATGTTCCTGCATCGTATCATAGAAAATGCTAGAATTATGTGCGGATGCATATTCAGCAGAAAATTATTGGGATGAATTTTAAGAGTTTTGAAGCTGAAGGCCTGTGAGGGGAACGGTGAAGTCGATTATTGACGAGAGACGCATTTCGCGACTCTGAATGAAGATTTATTCCGCCGCTCGGAAGCATCGAAAATACAACAGAGAACAAGAATCTTAACAGAGTCAAGGTTTGAAACATAGACTGCGTGAGACGATGGGAACGAAAAGTTGTGCTCGTAGGAGTCCTTATGCGTTCGTTGTTTGTCTCTGTGATGATAGTTTGACTTCATTTCGAGGAGGACGTCGATGAAATGTTCATGGCGACGACTGTAGAACCCAAGGAGAGACCGATCGTGCCACGCTTAGTTCATTTCTTGCCTCATGTAACGAACGCATCTCCGCTTCCTCTCGCTCGAATTCGAATTTTCTCGAAAAATGATTGAAAAATTCGTTTTTCTCCCTTGATCCGTTTCGTTCATAGAGAAACCGCGCGACGTCTGATCCGGGCGGGTGATAATTGATTTACGAGTCTATCATCAAAACATTCGAGAGATTTGCCGATTTCAACTCGCACTCATTGGTTGAGAGGCAGCAGCCCCAACTGCTAAGCTACGCGCACAAATACAAAACCTTGTCTCACGTTCTCCTCGGAGGAAGAGCATGAATTTTCCCGGCTCGCTGCTGCTGGTCGTCGCTCTTTGAGCAGGCAGCAACGCCAAAGCAAAAAAGCATCGACCACCTCAAACTTTCTCGAAGCCAGTGAGTCTTCACAATCTTCACGTGGAAGGAGAAGTAGAACATTGTTGAAGCTTTTGAGCAAACAGATGCCAAGGCTTCCGCCAAACGCGCCACGCCGCTATGCTTCAGCCAGATTAAAACGAATTGTATGTAGAGGCGCGCGCATGTGGAGACAGGCCGTCGAGGAAGCCTTGCTGGCTGCGCGGCTCAAGCCCGAGTCGGAGAAGACGAAAACTTCAAGGAATGTTCGCCCGCACCGTTGCAGCAACACAGCCGGGATTCGCTCCCGCTACAATCGCATACAAACTACATGCAACCTTTATTTCAACTTTGTTCCGCCCGCGACTTTTCGTTTTGCTCTTGCGAAACTTATTCGTGACTTTTTCGCGATTGCTATGCCAACGACAACTTCGCGGTCTCTGTTCGCGCTGAAGAATTTAATTAGCTCGCTTCGGGATTCTCGAAGGCGTTGAACTTGAATTCGATCTTTCGTTCCATGCCACGTCGGGAAACAGAAGTAATCCTCCGGCAAACTTCTTCGTTGCAGGTAGGAGAACTTTCTCGATTTGCACTCTTCCTCGCCCGACTCAAACTCGAGGTTTGTGATCGGAATTCGAGACACTGCGTGACGTTGAGGGGAAATGAGATTCTTTCGAACTTGTTCGTGATCCTATGAAAGATTGGAAACGCAGGTCGAGCAATCGGGAGCGAAGCCGCACGTCGTTCACTCTTCCGTTCGATATGGACAACGATACTGAGTTGAACGATGTTCAAACTTCGAGTCTCCGATTTCTCCTGAAAAAGCTCTTGGTGTGAAAAAGGAACGAACTACATTTTTGATATGAATCCGGGATAGACGGAAAAGAAGCAGTAAAACAATTGAGTAGTACATCGGAAATTGAGAGAAAATACAATAAGAATGAAAACACGACAAATGAACGCATTGTGCTTTTCGTTTCCACCCATGGATGAGCCCGTGCGATTTGAAAGGATAATTCGGTTCGAGTGCTTTAGTTGTATCGATTGTATCGGTTCCGATGAACCGTTTTCTGCGATCCCCGAGAGTTCTTTCGGTAGAAGTGTATTTCAACAGATGTGGGGCTCGTGAATCATCTCGGAACTCTATCATCGGGATCGTGAAACCTGGTGATATTCTCGAGGAAGCCTCCTCTGCAATGAGTTCTATAATCATTCGATATAATTTTATATATATTATTATATGTATATTATATAAATACAACATTCCAAATAACTATGATTATAAACATATCTATAATACTATCTAATTCATATATTCAATACTATCTATAATCTAATTAAATATAATACTTGAAATCATCATAATCATATGTATATTATTGTAAATATTGTATAATTAAATGTGTATTATATTATAATTATATTTAAAATATAGTAATATAATAATATAATATAGTAATGATAATAATAATAATATGATTCAATAATGAGAGAGCGTCGAGCATTCTGACCCTCATGAAGTGTTGAATGATTTGAACAAGTGGAATTATGATCGAGATGAGGCTAGAACTTTCCGAGAGCTATTCATGCCGTCTTACGTTATTGGAGGAGTTTGTTCAGTTGCGTCGGATATTCCACGCAAAGATCGACGAGCCTCGATCGTTCAAGATATTTGACACAGTCATCGAGAGTTCTGAAACGACGATGGGAAAACCGATCTGTCGTCGTTCGCGGTAAACTTTGCCACGACAAAGAAGCGTCATCTGCCAACCTGACATTCCATGGACGACACTGTCTGAGGAAACTCCAGCTCAAGTGTCTTAATCACCATCAGTAGCTTGTTGAAGTTTCAGCCGAGCAGTCGTGTCGACCGACGTGCGTCGGTGTGTCTATTCAGAGCCGCGCTGAGGGGCACTAAAGGGAAACATTTCATGCATACACGAAAAGTCGCAGATGACGTCGGCATTAGCAGATCCAACAGCCGGTGCAGAATACATGTGAGCCGCCGCCGCCGCTGCGCCGGCTCAAAAGTGCCACGCTATAACAGAGACTTTAAAGCTCATGGACGTCGTACTAAAACTCGCGGCTTCGGCGGAGGAAGAAACGGAAGGGAAAGAACGACGCGTATATTTGCTTTGATCCGCAAAAAGCGCAAAGACAACATACGGACGGATATGGGCGCTGAGCAAACTGCCTAGGACCATTCAGTTCCCCACAAATTAGGATTGCAAATCTGGAGTCGAGGTTGTCGTAGCTGAACGGCGCGGCGGCGTACAAACTCAGGCCAGAGGTGAGGAAACCTGACCGACTTGAGAGGCGGGCGAACTTCGTTCACAAAGTGTCATTAGCCGCCGGGGCCGTTAAGCTGACGAAGCGCTTCGTGGAGAAACGCTCCGTTCCCGCCAGTTTTCCCACCGATTTGGACCTATGCGACTAGACACGTATTCTCCCTCTGGCTTGACGACTAAGGTAAGTCACCCTTAATTTGCGGATTCCAGTACCGGATATCTTTTAGGAGAGATGATGGCTCATGATCAACTTGCCCCCAGGAGCTTGGATCCATGGTCAACTGGAATCTATTCCAGGATACAGTATTTATTGTATCAAATATATTATACACGCATAGTTCGATCCCCTTTGAATTCGCAAGAGAAATCCAACATGAGTGAAGATGATCGAAGCCATGTGCAGGGAACGAATCGTTTATTTGGAAGTAAAAAAATCTCCAGGCTATCATTGCTTGGATTGCTCCTGGCCTCCGCCTTGAGGCTTGCCGCCTTGTGCACCTGTGGAAGTAGATTTCAAATGAATGCAGAGTAGTAGATTACGACATCCGCGGCTCTGAAGTCAGGCTGATACTCACCCATTTTTTGGTCCTTTTGGGCGACACTGCTTCCCACCACACTCAGGAGAGCGACCAATAAGAAGAAGAATGCTCCGAAGCGCATGTTCATGATTGCTGAAAATCTAACGTTTGATTTTCTCTGCTCTGTAACCAGCGAAGCCAATCTTTTATATGAAATATTGAGCGGCTTGGCGTGCCAACTTACCATCCACGACGGTATTTAGATTCTCAAAAATATTTGTCGCGAAACGAGGTTGCTTCATAGAATTCTAAACGTTTTTCAAACTATCTGCCGCTCAATTCAAAAGCATGCATTCTCGAAACAGTAAACATTGAGTGAAGTTCACGGCATGGATCGCAATTCATGAGCCTAGATCATAATTCCCGCTGAAACTTCGGAGAACTCACGTTTCCAGATGAACGAAAACAGAAATTTCTGCTTTTCTCATTCAAATCAGGGCAGAAGATGGCATCCGGAATAGCATTCATCGATATGCGATCCCCGACTGATTGAGTTCCTTTCTGTGTCATTCAAGGAGCTCTCATGAGGCCAACTAATCCCTTCACTCTGGAATGTGATGAACCGGACGGAAACAATCAAGATATCCTCGTCGGCTCCGCGGTTATTTTTGGCACTTCGCGGCTGTCGTCCATAATTGGAAGCATTAACGAAGAACGCTTTGTGACGAAAGTCCTTCAAGATTCAACACTATCGCAGACCTTACGCACGGATATCCAGTTTGTTCTGTCGGAATTCGTTTCAACAAGTTCGCGAGGGACCACCCTCCCGTGACTCTAACATGAAGTGTCATCGGAGTTTTCATGGAAGCCTCGGAACAGGATTCAAGCATAGTGAATTCAAGCGTTAGTTGATTGTCAACGCCTTTCTTCCGATCGGAGAAATACCCGAACCCCTGCCAGATATCGAGAGTTGCACTTCTAGATTGTGTTGGAAACATGCAGTCACCTAACTGGTCCATCTGAAATCTATCCGCAACGCCAACGGAGCAGCAGAAGTGAATGTGCGCCGTCAAACGAAGCTTTCTCTGCTCCGACGATCCTTTCCAGGCTCAGTCAGTCCAGGCTGGATCGCGTAGAAACAGAGGATCGAAGACCCAACCTACAATTCTGGCGAGCTGCCTTCTCGCAGAGAAACAGAGTCGAAAAAAACATCGACTTTCGATTCCACTTGGCGCTGCCAGCTCGCCGCCGCCGCCGCCACTGCCGCCATGATCATCACGATGGTTCCGATCCTCCCGAATTCGCTCCGAATCCAATCGACGGCGGTGGCGGAAGCCATGATTTATGAAAACCAAATATTGCGGTTGGCTTGGCCAAATGGAAATTTGAAAATTGAGATTGGAAAATGAGAAACTCTCGGTTTGGCGCCTTCTCCCGCTTAATGGTTGGTCTCTCGATATTCGAGCTTTCTGCTTTCCACACTTTTTGCGCAGTTCTCACAGAGTCGCTCTCCAAAAATCAGATCATCACGCTGCTCGTGGGAGCAATATTCGGCGCAAGCAACAATCCTCGGAGTATTTTATAAATCGTCTGTGGGAGTTTGTTTCCGATGAGGATTCATTGACTCCACAGTGTGATTCTTAGGCGTCAACAATTTCAACGATCAGGGTGCTGGCGTGGGCACAAACAGATTTGAAATTCGGAGTAATCGATTTCTTCATCGATCCCTCGCCAGCAATGGAATCATTTATAGACAGCTCCCGACTTCGATGTAGATCCTCCACAAATTCTAAATCCTCCCCCAGCACAGTGTTCTTCGTTGGAAATTGCATGAACCAAAGGAGCTTCAGCGAAGAAACCATTGTATGGGTCCGGATGTCCCGAATCGAGACCGACAACGGGGAAAATTTCGACAAATCACCATGAAATTAGTAAATTGAACAGAAATCAATGATGCCGTGAAAAATTGTTGATGCGAGTCGAAAAATGCTGAAATCGATCCTTGGGGAAATTTTCGAGCTGAAAGAACAAAGCGTTACTGCTGCATTTTCGCTGCTTTCAAAAACATTATCGGTATCGATGGACTGAGTGGATGACTCTCTCCACCTGATGTTGAGTTTGTGCATCTCGTTTCTCACAAGGAGACCTCGCCACTTGGGTAACTCGGATTCGGATGAAATTTTGCATGCGACTCAGTTTTGGTATGGGAACAGCCAGAACATATGCCTTCCTCTCCGAAAATTTGATCTTGACCTTTAACTTGATACCTCATTCCTGTATAATTCGGTACGATCAATTAGCTTCAAGCTCCACTTCAGCTCGGTTTTCAAGTCGGAAGAGTCGGCACATGCACATTGGGACAACCCGGACACAAGATAAGCTTCAAATTTTATAAATGTTGAACATCTATCCTCACTCTATTCATTCTTCATCTAACAGAAATGATAGATGAAAGAATGATCCTATAATAATCAACGAAAATCGAGCGGGTGAAAAACGCACTTGAAACACAAGAAATTCGAACAGTGCACGCACTTGATGATCGGAAGAGAGTCATGCATATCATATTTTCGGATCACGTATCTCACGGGATGGAATAGGACCTCTAAAACGTTCTCAAAAGGCTCATAATCCTCAGGGCTCGCATTGCGTTCGCACATACAGGAATGAGGTATCAAGTAAAAGGTCAAGATCAAAATTTCGATGGAAAAGGCATATGTTCTCGTTGTTCCCATGCCGAAACTGAGTCGCACGCAAAATTTCATCCAAATTCGAGTCACTCAAGTGGCGAGGTCTCCTTGTCAGTGGAATCGCTTTCATTCCAGCCGTATAAAAAGCCTAATCGAAATTGCCCGATGATCGCGGAATATTTTCATCCCGGAGCTCAGATTCACAAATGAAGAGCCCAGTTCCAAAACGTCACACGTCCACCTTTCCGGTTCTCGAGAAAACTGCAGGAAAGATTCCGCTGTCGAGATATACAAGATTCTGCGAAAATCTCAAAATCAGAAAATCCGGACATGTGACGTTTTGGAACTTGGCTCTTCTTGGCGTCGTTTCCCATGGCTGGACTATGAGGGCGGCCTTAGGGAAAGTACGCTATCCCCTTCAGCACCCTCCAGGAGCATGCCAGAATCCAGATGATTGAAAATTACGGAGAGCAAACTCCTCGGGACGAACTCTCATTTGGGCATAGAACGTGATGGATCCATAACCACCAATTCTGCCGTGTATATTCTGACTGGAAACGAGAGCGACGTTGACAGAAAGTGTGAGAATTTGTTTTTTGTTCAGTTCGAGAAATGACCCACGCCCTGCAATCACACGTATTTCGAAGTCACCAAGGCATGTGTGACACTAATGAACGTAGTCAACAATCACAGGAATCCAGCGCATCTTCGAGGAGCCTGGAACTGCTGCAAACTGAATGAAGGAACTCGATAGATGTGATTAGTTTTTCGGTTATTCTGATCTTGCTTTCAATATTTGGCAACACCTTGGCCCCACTTAGTTAGAGAGGTGAAGCCTGGCGGTGGAAAACGCTCGAGTTTGCTACTCATGTAGCGCTGAAATTCCGCTCCTGGTGGGGGTTTGCAGGCAAAGAATTAACGGCTGTCCCTGTTTCATCCAATTCATTTAATCACTACTCGTGGATGCTGAAATCGGTTCCACAATGAGACTGTGAAGAGATCTATTCTCAGTTTAGGTGAGAGCTTCCTTTCGAGAGACGGATGAAATCAGAATGTGTGATCTTACGCTCACGGATCACCTAACTCACCAATTTTGAAGGGGAAAATCGGTGCGTTTTGGGCTGTGAGGTTGAGAATCGATTGTATGGTCGACTGAACATTGGTGCCGTTTGCCGCTATATCCGCTGTATTTGCCGATATATCCAAACCCGGTGGTCACCTAGAACTTCAGAGGACTCTGTCTAGCATTCGGGACTGGGTTCTGCGCTGGAAACTTCGTGTTTTATCACCGAAGTCAGTGACTCTTCATGTTTTCCACGATGTCCCCCACGAGTATGTCCTTTTTGGGTAGAGCATTCCGGAATTTGATCGTGTCAAGAACTTGGGCGTCCTGCTGACCCCTGATCTCCGCCCGTCCTCCCACATCGCTGATGCGCTCTTTCGTGCCGGTAGGACCGCTAACTTAGTACTCCGAGCTTTGGAGTGCAAGATCCCGCTGGTGTGTATTCGCGCCTATCAGACCCTGGTTCTATCATCCTTATTTTACGGCTCAGAGGTTTGAAGGCCGTGGCTCAAAAAAGAGATTGACGCTCTCGATAAATTTCAGCGTAGGTTTGCCAGGCGATCAGCTGTTAGATGCAATCTTGATCGCAGTCTTATCGTCTTGCCTCAATTAGTTGGAGTTATGGATGCTAAGGATCTCAGGCTTGCTTCTCTACTTCTGCAAAACCTTGCGTTCTGTGATTTCTCTGAAATACTCGCTCTGCCTTATGGTACATCAGCTCTAGAGCGCGGAAGAATGTGGTCCACTACAGCTTCAAATGAAGATGTGCTAGGAAACTTAACAGTGAGAACAAATATGCTACTGGATAATTCTGTTCCCTCGTCGTTATTATTGTTGTTATCACTAAACCGAGTGTGAAACGAACCGGTTTTCCATTCTAGGAAGCTTGTCCCGGTTCGGGGTAGAGCCGGTTGTTAGAGCCTACCTTGCAGTCAACATGAAGCGTTGAGGGCGAAAGCTCAAAGTTGTGACAACAAGGCTGGTCGATTATTGGGAATAGCAAGATGACGAAGACTGGTTGAGCGACTGGTGAAGACGCAACATCATCCATGTTCAGCCGATCATTTTGTTGTAATTCCGCGGCATCCTGCCGGCACGCGGGAGGGGAATGAGAACTTCGAGGATCAATCGGGGTCGACGGCTCCAGAGGAACCCTGGAGGTGTCTGAAGGTGCCGGAGGGGTGGTTGAAGAAGGCGGCTCGGGTTACGCAACAAATTTTGGCGGCCGAGCGTCAACATCTCGCACTGATGCTGAGTGCTGTTTCGAAATGACGCGGCGTCTTCACTCGTGAAAGAACGATTTACGGCGCCATAGATACTCGCGATCGAACTGGTTTTTGTCCTCCTGATGATACTGTGCCAGCTTTCGGAAGAGGTTTTTAGACGGCTTGGAGGTGCGTACGGGTGCCCTGACCCAGCTCTCACACCTCGGGTTACTCGAGAATGAGATGCACTCAACGATCGATTGAAAGGTCGCTCCAGTGAACAATGATTCGTTGCCTCGCAGCTCGATCGATACCGGAGCACCTTCTTGTGTGTATGATGAACTCCATGCTCTGCATCATAATAGAAAAGAGCGTCTGGCAACAGCCCGCAGAAGAAATACGATGAAATCATCGATTTCTTAAAGTTCACACATACATGAGCAATCATGTAGCGCGATCGTCTTCTTCAAACTTTTCCGATCTGGACCGAGAACTTTTCATGAACAAAGATGGCAGCCCGCATTCGGGAAGACGTCGAACGGTTCGAAAGAAGCTGCACAGGAATACGGACTGAGTATGACTTGTAGATGCACACTCGACTTGAATAGGGATTAAATCCACCGGTTAAATGTATCGATAAAGATGACCGTGGGGCATTTCAAAGTTGATCTTACCAACTTCATGACAAAGATGCCAACTCTGACATTGCTCCCATAACCCTGAAATCGAATTGGAGCAAGACTGCGACACATGTTACGCAGGTGATGACATAATTCAGGGAGTTTGGGATGTTTTGAGAGAAGCATCCAACTCTCAACGAGTCCCTCCGTTCGTGGAATTTGAATAGTCGGAGATATTTCACTTGACATTTGTCGCAGAAAACGTTGGTAGTGTCCACCACTTTTGAAATGAAATCCTCAGTCTCGTGACAGAGTGATAAACAAGCCGACGATTGTCTCACAAACAAAGATGTTTGTAGCAGGAAACATGAGAGAGCCAGGAAACTCACGCATTTGAACTCGGAGCTCGTTTTTTTCACCAGAGAGTAGACGAAAACGAAAGCGACCCCTTCGAGAATCTGAAGGTAATATCCAGCTAATATCCAAGCAAAATTCTCATTCGTGCCGCGAATCCGCTCGCGGACCTTCCACTTTTCTCCGGCAGCGGAATCGAGTTCCAGTTTCTGTACACACCCGAGGATCTGCTGGAGAGGCGAATGGATATTCTGGAGAACTTCAGCATAAACTAAGAAAAAAACAATTTTTATGATCAAACAGTGTACAACGCTAGCCCGGAAAATGACCAGGTGAAAATCCTGGTTAGTGAGGCCAAAGGCGGTTGCCAAAACGATGTTAGGTATAGTTGTGGCTAGGGGGATCAGTAGGTCTCGGATTCGTCTGCCTTCGGTTCGGAGCAGCTTGACGACCGATGCGCGTTTGGTGACGAATACGAATGTAACCCAAAAACTCGTGAGAAGGAAACAAAGGGAGTCGAGGTTCTCCATGATTACTGTTAGACTGTGTTTCGTTTCTCCGTGGATGACGTTATCGAGGACATCTCTCACGAAAACCCAAAGATGAAGCGTTGTTGCAGTGAGCCAGGTCAGTCTCAGGAGATTGCGTTGCCATTTTCTCTGCTCACCGTGAAGTTGTAGTCCGTTGATTAGGCACAGGAAATTGAATACGCGGTCGATGAAATTTTTCTCTGCAACTTGTAGTCTTGTTGTTGTTCGCGATTCTTTTTTCAGCTGACAAAAATCGCAACTGGTTCCCATGGCGAAGCTCCCGCTCATGTCTGGGTCTACGATCCGAACGTAGCTGGCGTTGCCGCTCATTTCAAAAGAGACCAGTCGTGAAGGTCACAGATACAATTGCTTGAGCGTTAGGGCTGGGAACAAACTATCGATCGAAAAGGCTTCTCAATTGAACACAAAGTCTCGTACGCATAAATCACATCCGTCACGCATCCTTGGTTATCTAGGAGAAACAGAAGCCAAATATTCCTGTGACGACGACGTCAAGGGTGGACTGGTGGAGCGGTATTCTTCGTCGGTACCCTGACTTCCTTCGCCTTATTGAAAAATATGATTTCGGTGCTCGATGACTCCTACAACTCTGGCATGGCCTCTCTTTGAAAGCGAAAAGAAATGCGGCGCAACTAATCGCTAGTTCGCGACATCTCCCTCTTTCAAGGGNACAGATACAATTGCTTGAGCGTTAGGGCTGGGAACAAACTATTGATCGAAAAGGCTTCTCAATTGAACACAAAGTCTCGTACGCATAAATCACATCCGACACGCATCCTTGGTTATCTAGGAGCAGGGATGGGCGGTAATTGAGGGTTCAATTACCAATTACTGGTTAATTACTTCTCAATTAGTAATTGGTAATTGCTTCAATTACTTTTTTCTCGCACGTAATTGGTAATTAGTAATTAATTACTTCTCCATGTAATTCGTCCGAAACTTCAATTATTTTTCAATTACTTTTCAATTACTCTAGAATTCCATAAGAAGCTCATTGGCGATTGTTACTCGAAAAAATGCTCCGACTCCAAAGCGCTGAAGAGTTCGATGGCGCGACGTTCGCTTTGTGTTACAATGCGACGTTCAAACACATCGCATTTTCCCTCCCTCGAATTCACAACCAGTTGACTTCGATCGACGACGACCGACCGCGTGGCTCTATAGCAGCGAAACCGAACCGTTGGCCTTCCCTGCGAATTCTAGTCTACTCTATCCTTCGAACAGCTGAGGGTGAGTCACTGAGTACATACGTTCTTCCGACTTCCAGCGCTTTCACTCTGACGTTATGCTGGAGGTAATAGGGAGTGAAATTCGACAACGATAGCGCTATATCTGAGCCAATCTCCTGAATTTTCCCTCATGAGATCAGTTGAATCTCGGTTACAAAGTAGTCTATCGCGATTTCCTGCCCTCAAAGGGAGTCTTTAGCACATTTCCAAGCAGTCGCTCGTTTTTTCAGAATCGCACAATGGATCACCTAGAGGAGGTCGATTCGGAACCTCATAGAACGCAGGACTCAGCGAATGCGGACCAGCGTGCATTGCCTTCCGTTTTGCGAGCCGAAAATAAGTTTTTCGATATAGTGTCGATAGCGGAGCAGGCAATTGCAGGACGAGGCCGGGGAGCACCGAAAACCGCGGTCGTCGCAAAATGTCGCGAATGCTTCAAAACTTTCTCAGGCTTCCTCGAGGTCACATCGAATTTTGTAACCCACTTGAAACGGGTACACCCTGAGAAGTTAGATGACTTCGAGAAGAAGAAGCGCACGAAGGGAAACCCGACTCCGAAGCGGGCGAGAGTTGAGGAAGACGGGGCTCAGCTCAAGTTGCTCGGTTATTTCAAGAAAGCTCCAGCAGCCATTCAGGAAAAAGTGAACGCAGCCATACTTGTCTACGTTGTTCATTCGCTTTGTCCGCTAAATACCGTCGAGAAACCTCAGTTCGTCGAATTGATAACCACACTCGCCTCGATGCCCTCCTTGAGCGTTGATGTGATGTCTCGAAGGGTTGTCACACGGAAGCTCTACGTTCATTTTGATGCGATGAGAAGCAAACTGCGAAGCGATATCTCTGCCGTGGAGAATTTGGCTTGCACAGCCGATGTCTGGAGCGCCCAGGGCAGAAGTTTCATGGGTATGACACTTCATTACTTTGATGAGAATCTACGGAGAGTCCGTCTCGGCATTGCTTGTCGGCGATTCGAAGGCAAGCATACATTCGATGCCGTCGCGAATTCGATCGATTATATCTTCGACGAATACGGCCTCTTGTTGTCTCGCGTGAAGCTGTTGACGACAGATAACGCCACAAATTTCGTGAAAGCGTTCAGGGAATTCGGCCCAAGTTCTTGTGACGACGATGAGGGACGATCGATCGACGAACCGCAATCCGAAACTGAGCAGAGCGTCGCGACCGGGATGACAGACCTCGACGTCCTCCTCATGCCCGACTACAGCACCGACCAAGCGTTTCGCCTACCACCGCATGAACGATGCGCAGCACACACTCTGTCTCTCGTCGCAGTTTGTGACGCTGATCTCAAGAAGTTCATCGATCCCGGAGAAAAAAGCTTCGTTAAGGTCTGCCAGCGCTCACTGGGAAAGTGTACGTCCCTATGGAATAAACTTAGTCGATCGAATCAAGGTCGTGAATCGTGTAAGCTCGGTCTCAGAAGGTCTCTGGTTCTGCCTTGTGCGACGAGATGGAATTCGCTCTATGACTCGCTGACGGATTTTCTTAAGGAGAAACGGGAGGACATCAATGATTTAATGACGAAACTGAAGCTTCCCATTTTGTCCATCGAGGAGTATAATTTTCTCGGCATCTATAAAGGCTGTTTGGAACCGATTGCTCAGACTTTGGACGTTCTCCAAGGCGACGAGGACGTCACCTATGGGTGTTTGCTTCCCGCAATCCGTAAACTTTGTTCACAACTCCGCCAACTTGAAGGTTCCGCTGGCATCTGTGAAGTCCTACGTCGCCGAGCTCTCGAAGGCGTTGAAAGCCGCTTCGCAGATTTGCTAGACTTTGAATCCACTCGTGGAGAAAGGGCTCTGGTTGCCGCCGTCAGCCACCCCTTCTTCAAACTTAGATTCTTGTCTCCTCACGAGCGAGATGATGCAAGGAAGCGATTCACTGCAGTCGTCAGAAATTTATGTGAAGAGTCTGACGACGCCTCAAGTAGCGCAACGGGCCCGTCATCCCCGAGTTGTTCACGACGCAACCCACTGGAGAGCTTCTTCGGATTTGACGAATCGAATGGTGAACCGTCCACGCAAGAATCTCCGAATCGCAATCTCGAGGTTGAGATTGCGCGGTATTTCGCGGACGACCGATACGAGCTGGAAAGCCTTTTTAAATACAAACGCATTTTGAAAGTCTTCAAAGTTTTTAACACTGGCCTGCCGTCCTCAGCTCCCGTCGAAAGGCTTTTCAGCCGCGGCAGTCTAACTCTCAGCGATCTTCGAGGCCGCCTCACGGATTCTCACTTGGAAATGTTGGTTCTTTTCCACTACAATAGGTACCGATTTCGATAAAAAAAAAATAATTGTGTCATCAAATTCACGTCGAGTGAAATATTCCACTCGTGAGTGATTCTGTAAGAGATTTGTACCTTCAATTAAAAATAACGGTAAAAGTTACTAGTTGATAGCGTTCGTCAAAGTTGCCCTCGTTCTCATTGTGGTTTGGGTTCTGTCCAGGAAAATTGGTCGCGAGCGAATCTAGCGGGGGACCGGAGCGAGGGAAGGAGCGAAAAAAAAATTAATCAAAGTAATTGAAAAGTAATTTAATTACTCAGTAATTAATTACTGGCGATGAAAGTAATTGGTAATTGTAATTGAGCTCAATTTTTTGGACGGTAATTAGTAATTGGTAATTGCAATTACTTTGCAAAGTAATTGTGCCCAACCCTGTCTAGGAGAAACAGAAGCCAAATATTCCTGTGACGACGTCAAGGGTGGACTGGTGGAGCGGTATTCTTCGTCGGTACCCTGACTTCCTTCGCCTTATTGAAAAATATGATTTCGGTGCTCGATGACTCCTACAACTCTGGCATGGCCTCTCTTTGAAAGCGAAAAGAAATGCGGCGCAACTAATCGCTAGTTCGCGACATCTCCCTCTTTCAAGGGATTTCAGGGATTTATAAATTACCTAACCTAGGAGTTACAGAATACCATATGGAGGGGTGATCTGATCCACAGCAAGATACATGAGGGGTCCTACTGTCTCCCGCTTTTTGCGGAATCGACGGAACTGGAAGCGCTGTTGTCAAAGTTTTCCGAGGTTTCGATCGGCGAAAACTTTGGGAACCAGTGGTCTATAGCCACCACTGGAGACAGAAAGGGCAGACAACAAAATCATGTGCCTTGGGGTGTACCCATCCTGAGCTTTCTAGTAGCCGAACTGAGCCCGCAAAACTTGATGCCTCGTGTCCGATGAGATCCGAACCAGTTGATGCTATTTCCGGAAGAGCCAATATTTAAAAGCATTTCGTGAAGCATTTCAGTGATCGGGACAGTCAGAAAATATCTCAAGATTGAGAAAAGCTTTGAGACAGCGCTCCCGCGGTTGGTCGTGGGAATCACCTCGTGCCAGGTTTGTGACAACACCAATTCTGTTGGAAGGGCCCGTCCGAACCCAAACTGGTTCGCACTACAACGATTCTCACTCACCAGAAGACTATCAAGCTGTCGCTTCCGAGCAGCTTCGATATGAAGCCCACCAATTAGATGAGCCTCTGACTCCCAGAGTCAGATCTAATTCCCTTCCCCTCATCTAAAGACAGAATTTTTGACGAATGAGGCCGTCTATGTACGAGGGTCTTAGACCCGAGACACAACGGATGTTTTGACGGATGTAGATGTCTGTTTTGAAAATACTCCAAATTTTGTTATATATGGGGCGGTCTGAGAGCTTGGTAAGGGCAATGATCGTCTGGTCAGACTCACACTGGGCATACGCGGAAAGTTTTTCGGGCTATCCGGGAATGTGAGAATGTACGGTTTCGGTTGAAATCCGAGATGGCTCCAGAATTCAATGCCCGCCATGGCTTTCTTCGGGATAAACGGCTCGACGGTCGCTGTCCCATTCACGAAACTCTAAGCCCAGAGCTGCTCTCTGTGAAGGTTATAGGGTTATTTTCATCAATCGGTAACCCAGATGATCGGAATCTGAAATTTTCTCCCTGGCAAGAGAAACGTAAATGAGAGAACGTGTACTTTCCGTGTTTTGCTGTTGAGGCGTTATTGTTACCAACGACAGCAGA
>JAJSRV010000053.1:205716-233305 GCA_021527715.1 Neoseiulus cucumeris | reverse complement strand
GGGGGGGGGGGCGGTCCGTTACAACAGGTTCCGATATCCCCCTGTTTCCGAAAAGCTGCCATTTTTGAATGCGATAACGACACGTCTCATATGTCCTCGCGTACCGCTTATGCAGATTCGGCGGCTACGCCACGAATCCAGAACATACAGAATCCACGGGCAGATCATAAACGTTCCTGTGGCTGTCCGGGAAACTATACTATCGCTGCCGCGAAGCCTGACAGACGATTATGCCTTCAATGTGTCTCTAGAGAAACACATCATACACAAGAGCTCCGCCTATTCGGGACTTGTGGAGAAAAATATCTGAAACAGTTCCTGAATTATTTCCAAGATACACCCTTGTATAAGCTTTACAAAATAACCATAGATTGGACAAATTTCGATCACTTGAAAATGGGGACAAGCAACAAGAGTTAGAGCCTGTGGCAACCCCTACGAAGAGCTCGCCGCCATTTGTACGGCCTCCTCCGTGATCGAAATTTCAACTTTCAGTTGAAATGGTCCCTGTGTTTTTTTTTCTAAGGTCAATCTAGGATCAATAGGGAAATCGCCAGCCATGACTGACGAGCTGAAAATGGTGGCCAGAGGGACTGAAAACATAAGAGCGAAATCAGCTTCAAGACGGCTGGGGACAGATTCAACGGCATTTCCAGAGTCAGTTCTTACAGCTAGCATTGCATACATTCTGCGCCTCGGACGAGCGCAAGGAGAACATGTCGACGGTGCTACAGAACCGCCCGGACTGGAACAACCTCTTGGAGGAGCTTGTGATAGCAGATGTTCCGCGGATCGCCGCCTCCGCGACGTGCTCATTGGCAGCATGAAAGATTTGCTGAGGTCCAGACGAAGCATTACATCTTCCATAGGGTTTTACCGAAAACTGTCCACCTGAATCAATACTCCAGTAGGGAGAGTTCACCTCTCTAAACGATCTAGCTGACTTTTATTTTAATGATCCCGGACCTTCCATTTCGCTCCGGCGATGGAGTCTAGTTCCACTTGCTGTGCACGACGAAAGATGTTTTGCAGAGGTGCATGGATATTCGCGAGAACGGCTGCATAGACCGGAGAGAAAGCTGCTTTCATGATCAGGCAGTGTATGATTCTCACTTGGAGGATGACATGCTAAGAACCCTGGCCGACGGCGAAAGCTTAGAAGTGAAGCAAAAGGATGTGAGGTATAGTTGCTGCGAGGGGGAGGAGCAAGTCTCCGACTCTTCTGCTTTCGGTTCTCAAGAGTTTCATTGCCGATTCGCGGTGGGTGACAAATACGAATGAAGCCCACAAACTCGTGAAGAAAAAACACAGTGAGCTGAGTTCTTTTCCGCGATCCCGGTCATACTGAGTTTCTCTTTCCCGTCGAAGGCTCTCACGTCGAGGCAGCATGAAGCTGACATCGATAAGAACTCGAAGCTCTGCGTGTTGACTGTTCGTGAATCGCGGAGAATGCTTTCGAAAGCAGACGTCGCTACAGCTCCATACTTCGTCTGATGCGATTGAATACCACATGGCAAGGGACTACTTAAGACATGAATACCGGTGACGATGATCGAAGGATACCGAAGTAGAATAAAAGCTGACGTCTGAAGGAGAATGTGGTGGGACTCCATGATCGAGGTCCCATACAGACCCCAAAAAGCCGTTCTGGGCGTCATCTTAGAATTCAATTCCTATTTCCATGGTCAATAATCTAAAACAATTCAAATAATGGAATTTCGTTCTGAAACTGAAAGGACACATTCAGAATTCATGGGTGCCAGGAAGCCTTTACTGATCGAAGCGGTCAATGTAAACTACAGTACACATAAGCAGAACTCCCCGATGTTAACACTCCTATTTCGTTCTGTCGTAAAGTTTGAGATCGGAGTAATTAAACACTGTCGGGAAAATTCACGTTTCTGATAAGGGTAAATCGATTACAGGAGTTATCAGAGGGCGCAGATACCAAATGTCGCGATTCTACTTTTTTCCAAAATCCTGATAATTGCCGGAAAGTTTCAAAGTAGAATATCCCGCGCTTTTCTGGTTTTGTAGTTTTCCCATGGAGAGCAGGTTTCCAGTTCGGGGTCAGTTGGGTGGCACGCGGCCTGAGTACATACGACTCCACCAAACAGTTGTGGAGGCATCGATGGAATTCGCAATAGGAGAGGGGAATATGTTAGAAGAATGGAAATGAAATTATAGCTGAAAGCCGACTAACCACGCTATCAGGCTCTCAGGTTATTGAGAAGCCAATTTAGACAAAGTTCCCATGACATTGAAGTCGAATTGGAGCAAGACGGCAATACAAGTTACGCAAGTGACCAGGAATCTCAGAAAGTTCGGGACGCTCTGAGTAAAACACCCAACTTTGAAGGAGTCACATTCCTCGCGATACTTCAACAGTCGATTATACTTCTTCTGACATCGTTTGCAGATCAGTTCGCAGTTGTCCGCTAACTTGGAGAAGAGAATCGCCGTTTCTTGGCAAAGAGCGATACAATCGCTCGATCCCTTCGCCAGTCGCAAGACTTGGAACGCATAGCACAGAAGAGCCAAGAAAGAAAATAACCCGGAATCGTAGGTCTGCATCCCTTGAATGGTAGCGGTGAAACAGAGCATGATGCCCTCGAGCATTTGTAGGTAGTAGGCCGACAGAATCCACGCGAAAATGTTTTTTGCTCTCAAGACTTGCTCTCGGACAAGCCACTTCTCCCTTGAAACTGAAGAGAGCCGAAGCTCGCCGACGGAACGGTGAATGACCCGGAGAAGTGCTCGATTATTCGCCAAAATATCGGTGTATACGAGGTTGAAGCCTGCCGTCATGATCAAGCAATGCACAAGCGCAACTCTGCTGACGACGCGTTCGAAACTTCCCGTTGCATTGAAGGAGGTTACGATCAAGACGATGTAGGGTATCATCGCCGCCCACGGGATCACGACGTCCTTCAATGGCCTGTTCCCAATTCTCAGAAGTCTTCTGATCGATTGCCGCTCAGTTATCATCACGAACGCAACACACGAACCCATAAGAATGAAACCAAATTCGTTCATCCTTCCCACGATCCACGTGAGACTGACGTGTTTTCTCGCATCGAAGAAATCTCGCAAATCGTTTTTCGCTTCGGCCACAGTGTATAGCGTCGAAACACAGATCCAGATGACCTTGAGGAAGTGATTTTTCCATTTTCGAGGCTTGTCGCAAACTTGAAGTCCGTTGGATAAACATAAGACGTGAAATAAGTGATCTGAGAATGTTTTCCGCTCCAAATGGCGTTCAACCGTTTTGGGATCGTGAGACCCGCGTTTCGTGGAGCAGAGGTCGCAGCCCGCGTTCATCGTGAGGCTTCGGGAATGAGAAGGAACTTTAGAATTTTCTAGCGCCCGAGGTGGATCGAAAGCCGAGCAACGTCGGCATAGACGTCCTCGATTGAAAGCTGATCGATAATGAATTCATATTTAGGTGACAAAGGTCTTCGCGATTCGAATGGTATTCAAAATGCGCCGATTGAGAATCGACGAGGCAGGTTTTATCGATTTTCAAGTACAAAGCGTTCTTGGTGATAGCTGGAATTTGATTTCTAGGAAATTGAAGCTATTCGATGAATCGATGAAGCAGCCGCAAGTTTCTCCCTAAACTGTATCAAATCGGCGTCACATGTTATGCGAGTAATGACATAAGTCGCTCATGAAACTGGAAACAACACTGGAATTTCAGATTATCCCACCTCTCGTTTTACTTGAGGATTCGGCTATACTTCCACAAAGTACGTTGGTTGTGTCTCCAACCTCAGAGAGGAAAGTCTCTGCCTTGTCACATGGATACGTGCGATCTGATGACTGACTCGTCAAAAGTTAGAGCTAGATTCGCTCAAGATAATTAATACCTCGAGATCAGTCCTCGGAAACATCTGGCGAAGCTTAGTGCTATGGTCATTGAATTCATTCACTTATGTTACTACCCAGAGAGAATCCGAGTGACGTTTTCCGGAGCTGCTCACGAACGTTCAAACTATTCTCGGCAACAGAGAAGAGATCTCCATCCGCGTTACGCAGTAAGCTATATTCAGGGCAGAGTTCGATTGTTCTGGAGATATCGGTGTCTTGCGATCGTCTCTCCCCGTCGAGTCTGTCCCCCGGGTTGGAACTTACAGATCGGCACAGACCATATGTCACCATATGCCACCAATTCCATATGTCACCTCGAATTCCGAGTTTGAAGGAGCGGCGGATTACCGCCACCGCATCAGTTTTTTCTCGATCACCTTTTGGGAACACATGGGTTACCAAGGGTGCAGAAGAACAGCTTTTTGTTCTCATTCCTTTTATCGATAAGGATCGGAGGGGGCGGCATTCTTCCCGAATTTCGAGTTTTGCCCCGGGCGGCATTTTGAGCTAGCACGTTAAGGTCTGAATAGAGGCATCCTTGAAAGATTATCACTGGTTCGATGCGTGATGACGTCAAACTCTCAAAATAAGTTTTGCGAAGTTTTCCACAGATTTAACAAAGCTCGTGAAGCAAGATAACATTTTGGGACTGCAGGGACGGATTAAAAACACTGATTAAATGAACGATAGCGATATCGCTTTGGAGTTGTCACCAAGCGATAGAACCTATCTCTTCGAGGAGCGAATGTTATGGACAACGAGCAACGGGCACGTACTGTGAGAGCTCATTAGAAAAGCCGGAAAACAACAGGAAAGGTGGCCAAAAGCCGTACTGAACATGATGTCGATTGTGGGAATCTTCACCTAAGTGTGGAGTCGCACCGAAGTACTGAAAAACCAATATGAGTGCAGCACAATTGAGGTCATCTACTCAGTCAGAGGCGAACCATGCTTGAACACCTTAATTCTCAAATAAAAAAGAGGATTAGAGAACATCAGGAGGATCGCTGGGAGCAAGATATGTCGCTAAAACCCAGCCTAGAGCTCTACCGGCAAGGCTAACAGTGACTCGGGATCAAGAACTTCCTCTACGGCAGTAGGAGAGGAGACGTCCTCCTAGAATTGGCGAGAGCCGGTAAGTTACCGAAGAAACACCACAATTATGAGGACCCACAGAAGAGCAAGATATGCTTCAGACGCGGCGTATACGAAGAAACGGTGAAACACATCATCTTCGAATGTAACGACGCGTACTTCACGGACGAGGATTTCCTCTCAAGAATAGGTCTCCAAGAGGAAACGAAGGATCTTCCGCTCGTGTTCAATACCAAACAAATCCTGGAAATCTGGAAAAGGAGGCCAATGATTTGCTCAACAGCGCCTGACATGAAAGGCTGATATTATGGAGGTGTAATTTACAACGAAAACATGTCCAGATCAATAAACTACCACACCATACCATACCAGATCTCCCAACGTCTCCCCCCACCGATGATTCGTTAAGGGAAAACCAATAGGTGGCGTCGAACAGGGAGATGTAACCGAAAATTGAGAAAGAGCTATGAAACATATTCCAAAAAGTCCAATCGAAACATGTTCCAAAATTTATTTTTCGACGAGTTTCCACAATGGATAATGTGTTGGACGGCACTCGACGGATGAAATTCTTAAGATTCGCGTTTTTGACGACTTTTACTCTAAAAAGTCAGAATTCGGATGCTCCAGTGGTGAAGTCACACTCGAGACATTTTGTTGGGAAATGGGGATGCTGTTTGCATAATTTTGCAACAAATGGAAATAGTCGATTCCGCCGTCCTACTACATCGAAATGGAAGTTGGTGATTCTGGTCGAGCGTTTCGTTCAAAAGTTATGATGAAAAACGGGGATGCGCGCATAACCTCATTCAGGGGGTGAATCCTGCAGATATTGAATAAAGAAAATTAATTTGCTCGTTTATTGTTGAAAAAAGATCTTCACAAGTTAGTTTTCCGCGAACTCCACCTATCAAACGATTTGGCGGAGTGGCTGCATTTTTCCCGAACGTCTTCTTGGCTCGGAAGACTTCCGATCTCTGAAGAATTCGGTTTTCTGGCACCAGAAGACGTTCGAACCAGCGACCTGCTCGTTTGTCATGGCCTCGGAATGAGGTCCGATTTCGGGGGGATTTCATGAGCGAATTCACTTTTCAGATCCAGTTGGCAAAGGTCGCTCGTGGAAGAAATTTCCTGAATTTCGGATAAAAAGATCATCTCATGAACTCCAGAAGTGATTCTAGAACGGGGTCTTGAGATTTCCGGAAGAGTGAACTGTGTTCCTCGTGGAGCCAAAGTTATTCCAACGTTTGCGCAGCGTTGTTATCGAAGTGGTTCAAGGACGGTCGCATCGAGATGGCTCAAGGACAGTTTCGAATGCGATAAGAAAGGATGATGGAAGCTTTCTCAAAGCTCGCTTCCTCCACAGGGTACCGGTTGTTCTTGAATTCCCAGGTACATTACATGGGTTAGTCGATGGGAAGCTTTTGGCCGCCGCGTAGTGGCGTTGAATTTCATCACGACGAATGGAAAAACGATTCAGCTCGCTATTCCGTGCTTCTGTTTGTGTCTGGAATCAAGCGGCTCATCCTCGGCTACCAATCGAATGCACGTGACTGAGAGTTTGAGTGATTGCGAGAACATTCCACGCTGATTCATTCTGTCCACGAATAGCAGTCTTTGTAAGCGGAGGGCGTGAAATCTCGGCAGCTCGTTTTGACTTTTGATCCTTGCGACTTCTGCCGAACTGATCCAGGTCACCAAACTGATCTTGTGATTAGACTGGCGATAATCAGCCAGAACAGTCATGGAAAATCACGAATGTTTTCCCTGCGTAGGGATCGGTTTCCCAAAAGTCGATTGAGTAGTGCCCCGGCGTGGCCTAATTATCATGATCCAAGACAGTTCAAAGTCTGAAATCTGATTGTAGCCCAGTGGACTAAAAACTGGGTAAAATTGTGAAACAAAGCTGATATGCCTAATCATGTTTTTGCACAGGGTGATCACGAGCGTCAGTGGACGAAACAACAACGATAGCGCAATCGGATTCCAAAGGTTATCTCTCAGGAACTTTGCGAAAAACAACATCGCAGACCCTTCTGCCAAACGAATTCTCCTCTCATCTGCTCGAGGATAAGGCAAAGTTTTCGGAACTACATTTTGTTGCTGATCGCCGGTGGCCTTCGACACTTTCGAAGGTTTCGATTTCATTTATTTCGTTCCAATGAATCAATGTATGATCACGACTTATAGAGAAATTTCTTAATAGAGAAACTTATTCCCACTCTTCGGCTTTATTACATCACAGTTTCACTGCGAGACATGACATTGAGGCTCATCAGAACAACAGATTATTATTCTCCGTGTCGATTGCGAGCAGATTAATTGATTTGAATCACAGCTTGGAGGTCGACATCGTGGCGTTTCCTCCTCGCCGATTATAGCTAGATAAAGCGCACTATTGTTTCAACAAGTAAATAGCGCTTTCCGGCTCATTTCGAAGCATATTCAATCTCCCTCCATATCCCAGAGGGACCTCTCCCCGGCTCCCCGGTCAACTAGTTTGGCCCCACGACATACCAACCTTCACTCTCAACCGGTGCTACTGCATCTCCAGCTCTAACCTTCGGTCAAAGTGCTCATCTCCACTCCAGCGACGATGTTCCTACTTTGCTTGGCCACCATCTGCGCGGTGCTGGTCCTCCTGCTCTTCCGGAAAATCCATTGGGCGGCGAACTATTGGAAGAATTTGGGTATTCCCTATGAGCCGTACACCAGCTACCTGCACTTTTTCCTCTTCCGCCAAGGCAACGAAGACATCTTCAAAATGCTGGGAGAGTACAGCAAGAAGTACGGACCCGTTTACGGCACCTATTTAGGCCTGAATCCCGTTCTCCGCGTCTCGTCCCGCGATGGAATCAAAGACGCTCTCTCCCGCAACTTCCACAGCGCTCACGGCCGAGCGATTTTCGCGCAGATCGGCTCCAAATTGTGGGACAACAACATCCTCTCCTTGCCTTACCGAGAATGGAAACTGGTTCGACCGTTGAGCAGTCATGTTCTCACAGGATTCAAGCTGAGGTCGATGAAGAGCAAATTCGAGCTGACGGGCAAGCGTCTGACGGAGAAACTTGCGAAGATCGCGGAAACCAACGGAATCATCCTGACATCGGATTATGCACGAGGTGTGATCATGGACGGTGTTGCGGCCGTCACCTTCAGCTTGGAAGTGGATGCGATAGAAGATCCGAACAATGTCTTCGTCAAGCACTGCACTGGCGTGTTCAACAAGGGTCTAGGTGTTGTTCTGTTGAATTCGTTCCCGCAACTCATCAGGTATCTGCCCTCCGTCCAAGTTCCCGTTGTGGAAAGCGAGAGATTCTTCGTTGAATTCGCGGATACGTTGATGCGGAAACGTCGGCAGCCGAACTGGCAACAAAAGACCTCCGACGCTCTCGACTCCTGGATGGAAGCACAGAAATCGAACCCGGAGTTGACGGACGACCTGCTCATATCTCAAATATTTGTGTTCTTCGTTGCTGGCTTCGAATCGGCTTCGTATACTCTGACCTTCATCCTGTACCTGTTGGCGACTCATCCAAAGAAGCAAGAAGCCGTCTACAAGAACATCATGGAGAACATCTCCGACCCCGAGAACATCACATTTGAAGAATACCACAAAATGAAACTCCTCGAGGCCTCGATCTTCGAGACGCTCCGGTTGTACCCCACCGACTACGTCATCGACAGATTCACAACCGAACCGTGCACCGTAGCGGGAATCCCGTTGGACAAGGGCATCGGAGTCCAGATCCCGCAAACCAGCATCCATCGAGATCCTGAACGCTTTCCCGAACCGACGCACTTCAAACCCGAGAGGTTCATCGAAGGTGGCGGAAGCACGCAGGAAGTGATGGCTTTTGGTGATGGACCGAAGAATTGTGTCGGACAGCGTCTCGCTATAACTCAGCTGCTCATTTCGTTGGTGGCCATTCTCCGATGTGTTCGCCTTGAGCCAGCCGATGATTCTTACGATCCGGCACTGGAGTACCAAGCGGAAATTGAACGCACAGCCGACCTGTTTGTACCCGCCGCAAAGAAAACTCTCAAAGTGAAACTTTCGCCGAGGAACTGAAGTGCCACTTAGGTAGAAAACACAAATGTTGAACGTATAGATAGCGAACTGAGATGGCATTTCATTTGTTGAATGATTGGATCACTGTAACGATGCGGAATCGCCGATAAGACGAGACCCCGTAGTTGTGTATTGTAGTTTGGGGCGATATTTGATGAGGTGAACAGCGATTCGAGAGTTGTTCGATGGTTCAGCCACCTGGCAATTGAGAAACACCGGAATCTTCTGGTGTTGGCGAACATGATGGTGAAACCATTGGTTCGTTGAAGACTTGTATATTCAGTTGAAGTCGGGAAGTTTCGAGGGAATGAAGTTGTATCTAGGGTGATCCTGTCGATTGTTTTCCTGTCCTGCCAGGGTATCAGGGCAAATGTGTGATCGAAAGAAACATGTGTGCAAAGCTCACTTAGCTCTGGTGTTTTCGAGAATAAATTCGAAGAGAACTGTTTCGTTTCTCGTTCATTTTCCTCCTTCGTGTTGTTTTGGGAATCAGTCGGAATTAATAGTTGAATGCAGGGAGGTATATCGGAGTGAAGTTCACCTGAAGGAATCGAAATGACATCTTCGGGGATTGTGATCCTTGTATGAAATTTTGAGAACTCCGCGCCGGAAGGAGTTAAAGTCTGCTTGGAGTACTTTTCGTTGGAGTAAATGAGTCCGAACGTGTCTAAACTTTAGGTCCCGGAGCCAAGGCCGTCGTCCGACTGGCCACATAGGCATAGCCGGTGGAGGGAAAGTTCAGAGCTCGTTCGAGTGCTTCATCTAAATAAATGTCCACAGATTTCGCGCACGACGCGACGTCTGCGAGTCAGACGTGCTAGACGTTCTATAGCTCTTGAGTTCATCGTAAACAAATCGTGCGCATCACCCGGCGGTGGGCTCCTTTTGTGGCTAGAGTGACAATCCGACTGGAATTGTGTTGAAATAGCGAATGGTATTTGTGCACGATGGTCCACCAGGAGCATCTGTAATCCACTCCGGACGAAGAAGAATATGTTGTCAAGGATCCAGGACAGAAGAACGGACCCGAATGTCACATCTACTTAACAGCGGCAGTGAGACGACAACAGGAGCTAGCTTCGTTGAATGAAAGGTTAACAAAATTGTCTCAAGTTTTAATTTTTTAACATATATTTTCGTTTTCCTCTCGATTTCCTCCGAAAGAAGCGGAGCCATGATCATTCACCATTCGTTCTTCAGACTCGCGCGGTTCTTGAGGTTCGCGCATGACGTCGATCCCGGATGCTACAAACAGCGATTTTCCAATCCCGCAAACCGGGACTCACTCTCACAAAAAGAAGACCATTCTCTCAGCGGAACAGAGCACCTGATCGAAGGAACGACAACAACGGATCCGTTCCGTTATGCCGGAATCGAGGAACTCGGAGCTGCAATAGAAGAGAAGACACAGAGTTTCCGCAGCTCATTGGAACTGTACGATACTCGGTGAGTCTTCTCCTTTCTCTTTCCCTGTATTCTGGATTGAAGATCACTTCCGCATGCGAAGAACAGAATCAACCGACTAATACGAAGATCTTCACCTCTAAGCATCGCCAACCTGCGTCGTGCCATGATCTCTCTGAGCGAAAAGAACGAGGAACTGATGCAGACGAATGCCGAACTCAGATTTTCGAGTGCCGAGTCCAGCTCCGAACTGCAACAACTGAAGAATGAGAACGAAAAGCTCAAGAACAGGGTTCGACACGCGGAATCCGTGGACCGAAAGGTTTCCATCACGACCGATCATAATTTCCAGCAGAACCTGATCAACTCACGTGAGCTTTTTGCTCTGGATAGATTACTTGTCAGGAATCATTCCAGCTGGAAGAGCTCAGATTCTGAAATGATTGAAAGTTTCCTCTCCAGTTCAACAGGAAAATCTGAGATTGAGGACGCGGCTCAATCGTCACAAGCAAACGCTTCGGAACGGTCTCGATGATTTCATTTCACGATCGATGGAAGCTCTCCAGAACGGAACCCCGATGCAAACCAGCTTTGAGAGAATCCTAGTCCACGATTCGGACGATGAGACAGCGACGATGTCGGACGTAGACATGTTCTTCGCTCGATGGGATAGTGCGATGAGAGGGAAGATTGCTCAACTTGAAGAACACCTACAATCTGTCACCGATGAACTCGAGCACGAGAAGTTCAAATCCCAGCGGAAAATGAATCTGAAGGAAGAGATTTCGAATCATTTGAAAGTAAACCTGTCACTAAAGGAAAACGAACTGCATCTGACGAGTGAAGAACTCGAAGTCGCACTCGGAGCTCTGCAGTCCCTCATTCAAGCTGGCGACGAGACGCAGAGAGAACTCGATGTCTACAGGTGGGTCAAGGATGAAATGAATGAAGTTCTAGAAGATCAACCTGAATTCTGATTTCGATTTATTTCAAGGCGTTTGCTCGACCGCGGAGAATCTCGGCTTTACCTCAGAAGCGACGATAATTCCGCGGGCTCCAGTTCTGAATCCGAAGTTTCTCTCCGATCACGAAAGGACAGTGGCTACGCTGACCGAACGAGCACTTTGGACTCGAAATCCGGTCCCGAGGACGCCTCCGTAACGGAAACCTCTCGGTACCTTGATATCGATAAACACGACTTCCGTAGAGGAAAGTTCGTTGTTCTGGCAAATAAGGGCGTCGAGCCCCTCGACATCAGTCGATGGTACCTCGTGCAACAATGCGGGAAGAACAAGGTATCCTCTCTCTAGATCTTGAATCCTGACTAAGTTTCTTTGACGAAACTCAAGTTATTCACCGGATGTAATGATTTCAGGTCACCCATCGCTTCCCCTCGCCATTCATCATAAAGTCCAGGAGCAAAGTCATCGTATGGTCCGCCGATGTGAAAGCGAGTCATCAATCGCCGATGAACTACGTCATGGCGAAAACCGTTCTTCCTTGGTGCGACTCGGGCGAGGGTGACGTCGATCTCGTCACGAAGGTGTACGATCGCTTAGGTTATCAAATCAGCAAACGCGAAACACGTATTCATCTGAGCAAGCCGGTCTCTACCGCCACGCGTAAAGTTCTTCAGAGTTCAAAGAGTTTCGTGGACAAGTTGTTCTATTTCTGGAGTTGAATTGTCGTATCATTACATTAGATAGGATTGGTCAGTTGACACGATTTATGCATTCAAGGCTTTCATCCCCTTTTTCCCTTCTTTCTCGAATTTGTGGCCCTCATGGGCGATTTACCAAACATCATCGAGCCATCAATGGGCTCAATTTTCACATAGTTGAACTTGTATGAGAATAAATTTAAGTCATCGCAACGATATTCCGCCAGTCTTCGGCAACTTTTATCGAGTTTTCCACAACTCAAAATGCGCTTGATTTCAACTCAGATCGAGGATTGTTTGGTCCGAGTAGTCGGATCTCGGACACTTTGCAGAGCTTTCGTTTTCGTCCTTTCAGAAAGAAATTTTCTTCCACGGTCCATCTCTCGTCTGCGAAGTCGTATCGAGTTCTCGAGAACGAAGAAGCAAACTTCACGTTGAGAGTGTCAACATCGGCACGGGATGGCGGACTCTAAGAACGGCAAAGTATTCTACTTCATCGCGAAACCGGATCAAGGTCAACCATTGGAGTTATGGCTCATGGACTTGCGTTTTAATCCGGAGTTCTAACCCAAAATCGTCGTCGAAAGGTTCGCAGTCGGCAGCCTCAAGCCAGGAGTCGATTGCATGATAGATGGATACTCCCGCAAACCCGAGGAGAACGTTGATGGATTCGTTGAGTTCAATCGAGAGCTCGACGTCGAAACCGATCCAGCAATCAAACAAATCAAGGAAAACTTTTGCGTTAAGTTCGTTCCCTTCCAAGAAGGTTCATCCGAATTCAAGTGCAAAAAAGCAGTATTACCACCTGAGCGCACAATAATGGAATGGTTCTCAAAAAATCATCCTGCTCCAAAGTAGCAGTGTCCTCTAGTGACGTCATCACGAATCAGACAATAATGATGAACCTGCGTCAGTTTTGTGTCAACCATGAGTCTCCACTTTGATGACGGGTTCAAAAACCAGAATTCGAGTATACTTTTTTTCATTTCTACATACATTCATCTTTCAGTGGGCGTCAAAGAGAAAGAGAGACGATTCATCAACTAATCATTGAGTTGTAAAAGCGAATAAATGCGCGATCTGGTCGTCCTGAAAGAGCCCATCTCATCGGTTTCTCGAAAAAGCCCAGATCGGGCTCTAGGCAATACTCACTCGCACAGTTCACGGAAGTTTTTCGGATAATTTATTGTTACAAGTGTGTTTTTCTAGAACTCGACTGTCAGATCAAATTAGGTTCTGATTGCTGGGGTGTTTTTCGAGCCCGGGTTCTGCGAGCACTTGATCCTCTGATGCCCGGACGTTGTCATTCTGTGATTCGTGCTCTCCACTGAAAGTGTTGCAACGGTAATCAAACCGGTGTGTTCGTTCGGGTTCCTCCATTCGTGCCTTGGCTGGTGATCGTTATTTAGAAACGAGTCCGATGAGGAATTCAAAGATAGAATTCCATATCAAAATATTCTTGAGATGAATCTTCAGAGTCGCTCTGGTCGCTCAGAGGCTGAGTCGTTCGCTCATGGTTGTCGTCAAAGTTCGCTCCGTCTTCAACGAGATGATTGATTCCTCTGCCGGCGGAAGTTGAGGTCGGCGAATCATTCTCTGTCGTTTGGATCGTGGGCGCCTGACCCTGAATGGATTCTGTGTCGCTTCGTCCGGGAGAACTGAGTTCTCCCCCGGGACTGATGCTTCCTTGGCCGGGAGAATCTAGACCTTCGCTGGTTTCTGACTGGTGGCCGGAATTGCTTAGTTCCTCGTGGACCATATGGAGCTTGAGTTTGTGGTCGATGTCATCGGAGCTCGACGGGATATCTCCACTTTCTGCGTTCACGCTCTCCATATCGGCACATAGATGAGTTTCCATTTCGTGAACTTGCTCGAGCAGTGTACCGCATTTCTCACACAGATGTGATAGATCTTCGGTTCCGTCGACGAAGGCAGGGGAGGAGTGGTCAGTTTTCACGTCCAGATTCACCGAAGGCGTAGGCGACTCACTTTTGACCGCATGGCCGCGATCGAACTGTGCGCCGAAGTCGTCTTGAAGATACAGTTCTTCGCCGCTGCGAGTCAAGATGTTTCCAAAACGCTCCCTGGAAATCTCGGCGAGATCAGGCGACAGGATGCTCAGCAGCTGGTTACGATCGAATCGGGTATTTGGTCCCGCCAGAAGAAAGGCTTTCCAGGTTGTTGTACAAACATCGTCATTCAGTGAAGACTTTCGCTCAAATGTCGCATCGCATTGGTCGGGAAAACCGCGCTTCATGCCTATGTGACTTCGTGAATGACCGACCAGCGCATCCTCTGCTTGTGAGCTGCATGTTGAGGAGCACTCAATGCGACCGGATGTGTCCTCTTTCAGAATCCGCTGCTCATCGGTGAATGTCTCATTTCTCTCGAATCTTCCCCCGCGCTCGGAGGAAGAAACCGGTTCTCTATTCTTGTGGATCAGCTCGTGTCTGGCGAGTAAACTTGCGAAGCTGAATCTCATAGAGCATGCGCGGCATGAGAAGGGTTTCCTCCCAGAATGTGAACGGTAGTGATTTTTGTAGTCTCGAGATTTCGAGAAGGTGCTATCGCATTCGTCGCACTTGTAAGCTGTCATTCTGTCTCGAGGGACGAGGTTACGAACCGATATCAGTGACAAAATCCTGAGAACATCTTTCAAGAGCACTTCATCTCAACGCAGGGTCGCACCGAGGATCACAGCTCTTCTCGACCTGTGTTCTTTTTTGGCATTTGTTTACAACTTCCAATGTGACGCAGAGTGGAGAGAGTGAAGAGAAGAATTCCGCATGAAGTCCTGCTTGACGTATTCGCTATATCGGGATGGATTGAAATTGGGGCTCGCGCTGTCCTCGAATTCAACCGATAAAAGATTTGAAGTCGTGATCGAATGTCAATGAGTTGAATTATTATGAATCTCGAGTACCCTGACTCGTGTTTGTATGAACAAATGAAACGGACTCAATATTTTCGTGAGGATGATGACTCTCTCTCAACGTCTCAAGGAATCAAAGCGAAGTTCTCGAATTTCGCGTGGGTCTCTCACGGGATTCTAGGAGTGCCTGGCTAACAGAGTGGCTCTCTAGAAGTTCGAACAAGAGGAGAAACGCACTCCACAGTCCAGAGAGCGATTCCTGAAAGTCTGGTGAAAAATTTGTTCGACTTACTCTAACGAACCACTGCCTTTGGTTTTGTTTCAGGAAAAGTTTCGGTTCTTCTCATTACTTACGAGGAATCTCACTCATTGGCCTTCTTCCGAGTTGCTGATTGAATCTCTTTCTTGGAGGATGAAGCCTGAGATATCCGTTCGATCGTTTTTGAACGAGCTAATAAAAGAGTGTTTCGTCCTCAAGTTTTTTCATTACTTTGTCCCCTTCGGCTCCATCTTGCTCACGTCGGAAATCCGAAAGTGCACGAGTCTCTACCTAGGTGTTCTTCATGCGAGAAATTGCTGATTCCGTCATTCCAAACGTCTCAGCCTATTCCGGATCTGTCTCGCCTTCGCCGTCGCCCGAATGGCGGATGATTTCAGAATCAGGATCAACGCTGTCCTCATCTTTCTTCCCGAAATTATCTCCACAAGACGTTTCACTGGATGCCTCACAAAGTGTGTTCAGCCTCTATGATTCTTCAACAATTCTCAAGTCTCAACCGCGAATTGCACTCGATTGCATCGTCGACGAGTTTCATTTTTGACATCATTTGCTTCGTGAGAACATTGAACTAACGGCTCAATTTTTGTCAATATTCTCGGCCTGACATCGGACGTTGATATGATCGACAGGGAGAAATTGCCAAGGTTGGTACATCCGTGGTTGAACTATATTTGCTCACTGAAAACAGAGCTTTCTGAGTCTCAAGTGGCAGTCAAGGAGAACGAGGGCTCAGACAGGCGATGTTTGCTTCTTGAGAATCAATTGAATTCTCTCGCCTTGTCCAACTCTCACATCCAACTGCTTTGCCATCAGTGTTGTGGACATCTGTGGCGGATCTACAATATCATTGGACGAACAAGAAAGCGCGAATTTCACTCAACGGATGCTTTGTGAATCGTGGAGTCATGGTCCAGATTATCAAATATCACACTTGAGTCTAAATTAATTGCCGCCAAGGTCCGGAAATGAAGCTCGGACGTTTGCGCAAATTTCTCCCCTCATGACCAATGGTTACTGATTCTGTTTTCGGCACAGTCGTATCGCGTAACGGACGAACATTCGAGAGACTCCGTCCAAACTCCAGCGAGGTGGATCTTTTTCGGCGCAAATATACACACATACATTAACTGAAACTTCTCGTCACGGAAACGCTTGTTACTTCAATCGAAGAAGCAAACTCACTCGGATGGGAACGCATCTCAAACGAATGCGAATCACGCGCTCGAGTCGATTGCCGCTCCGATTCAAATTTTGAGTCGCTCCTGAATTCCTCGATTCCAACACTGTGTTTCTGGCAAGGAGGAGGCTTCGAATGGTTGTAAACAGTTTGCAAAACACAAGACCTCTACCGCGAGACATCGCTTCGAGATTGCGTCTCCACTTTTAGACTTCAAGTGAGCGAATAAGTTGTTCAAATCGAGGGGAGTTGCACCTTGTTTCTAGTTGCCCTTCTACCGTTGCAATTTGGGAGCAAGGTAAGGCGCCAGGGGAGCCGCGCTTCTCTCGAACCATCTTTGAAGGACGTTGGATTCGATGGAGAAAATTCAAAGAGATGGATATTCACTCGTGCACCAAATGCGCTGAGAGGTTCCCCACCCTCAAGAAACTAGCCGCCCACTATCGCCTCCATTCGAATGAGATCTCCTACTCCTGCCCTCACTGTATCGCGGTCTTCAGTCAGAAGTCTCATCTCGTCGCGCACTTATGTCTTCATACTGGGGAACGAAACCACGCGTGCACCGAATGCTCCGCGAAATTCATCCACAAAGCGGAACTCACGAAGCACGAGCGCGTCCACACCGGAACCAAAACTCTCTATCGTTGTGAGGAGTGCGGTAGAGATTTCAGCCAGAAATGCACACTCAGCGCTCATCTGCGTAAGCACATGCAGGCGGCGGGCGGATCGGACGAAGATTTCGACGAAGCTGACTCGACCTCTGATGCGACGATCGCAACGGCTGAGAATCGTAGCCAGTATAAATATGGGAGGAAACTTTCTTGCAGTGTATGCACCGAGAGATTTTACAGTCTTGATGAGTTGAGATTTCACTATCGTTCTCATCCACCGAAGCCCTTTCCGTGCTCAGATTGTCACGAGAGATTCAGCAACCAAGCCCGCCTGCAATCGCATAAGTACCGGAGCCATCCGGCAAACACATGGCCTTGCCCCAACTGTGACAGATCTTTCCGTTCCTTCTCCGTGCTCGCTGGACACTTCCGTACGCACACTGGCGAACGACCTTTTAAGTGCAGCGTATGTATGAAGGAGTTCAGCCATAAAGTCAATCTCACCGCGCACATGCGCTTGCACACCGGCGAGAAACCCTATCGCTGTGATAAGTGCGGCAAACACTTCGCCCAGACCACCAACTTGAAGTCTCATCTCAGAAGACGAGGGCACTAGGATGCCGCAAATCGGCATCTAGCTTCTGCTCCGTAGCCATCTGACAACAATCAGAACTGATTCCATCAAATCGGAAATCTACATACATAGGTACATATATACATTAAAGATGTACATACATATTTGGATGTCATACACATATACATAGATGAGAATTGTTCGGGAGAAGCATGTATCAGGTCAAGCAGGTGATGTTGGAATTACATTACATTATAACATAAGTCTCAATTTCGCCCGTCGATATCACATGACATCCTTACCTATCTGTAAAAGAACGATATGTAAATAAAAAAAATGACCAAGATTTTATCATTTCCGTGAATATCTGCTCATATTTTCAGATCATCAGTATACATGAGAGACTCTGGCTTACAAGTTTGAATGCGACATCTTAAAATTATCCAAAAGCGAGAGTTGGACGTTCGTGTTTAATAGCAAAATACAATAATTCTCGATACTTCCGTACAATGTGTTTGCTGCGTAAGCGTTGGCTCGGTCTCGATATTGCGCAAGGAGTGATCTGAGAGGTTCAAGACATGTTAACTCTTGTCGGAATCGCAGGCCGAGTTCTCCATAGATCTCTCTGGAGCGAACTCCCGTATTTTATCTCTAGAAATGACTCGAGTTCACTCCGTTATCTCTCTACGGAGAGCAAGCGAGTCATGTCCTGGGTGTCCCAAAAGCTTCATACACTCGAAGAACGAATATGCACACTGAGGAGTTGGCATCTTCTCTCTTCGTGTATATTTCACTATCATATCTCACTCAACTCCTTACACCGTATGGGTGTCATTACGAATAGTCTTCAGTCAGACGGTCTTCGGCTTTCATATCGAGGATGAGCTATTTCTGGATTGAAACAAGATAAGAGAGACTCCAAAACCTTCGATCCAACTCTTGAACTCATTCGTCGCATAAATGGATGAGCATGTGAGAAGGATGAGGCGATATTTAGTCTGAGGTTCGACGAAAAAATTGCACAAGGGAATCTTTTCCCGTTTTTTGCTCATGCTTATGCAAAAATGGTTGTTGCGGTTGACTAGGGAAACAACCGCGTAGACTAAAAGATTAATGCTCTAAAAGCGCGATGCACGAGTAGTTACTCAGCAAATAAATATCCTATCCTATCCTAAACCAAACACGTCTCCTCTAGCTATTGGTGAATGGGTCCCATGCCCCGGAACAACTGGAATCCAGAGCGAGGCTTACGAGCGAGGCAAGTGCGAAATTCAATAAAGGGAGCAGAACCGGAATACTACTAATATGTNGCCGCGCAATCCTGAGTTTTCAATCAGAATCCATGGCCGGCCTTATCTCAATGTCCAGGCCAAGAATTAGTTTTTCGGGAGTAACTTCCTGGAACCGACTTCTTTCTCTCTCCAATTTTTCTCACGGTCGAGACATTGTGGAAGACATATTCCGGCATAGTCTCTGGGCTCCAGTTATTAAAACCGTCAAGAAATCGCCGAAAATATGGGTGGCCTTATTCCAATGTCCACCACTGTACTGAGTCGCTGTGAGCAGTCACCTCACTTTGGAGAAAATGCGTCAAAGGCACTCTTTCTGAATAACTTCATAAGGGTAAACAGCATAAATCACATGGCGGCCTGGAGTAGCCGCTGAGACGAACGAGGGAGCTCTCTGAGCTCCGATGTTCACTCCCGTTGATTGATGTCCCATTGTTGTAGCTTCCGTAATGATGTCAATCACTTCGCCTGGAAACGTTGAAAAAACAGTTTGTCAGTTCAGATACGACAAGCAGTTCGAGCATTCGTGCAAACTCGATTCTCCTCTCACGAACAGTTGACGTAACCTCGGATTGAAAGTTTGCAAGCGCGAACGACTCCGGAAAGTTTGGAAGCCAGAGTACTTGCCTGTCGATTTCGAGGCACCGACTCTTCCTCTGAACCCCATTCGAGCGCGGGCCGAAGTGAGTCAGGCTCCGGCCCCTACACACGAGAATTGTTTCCCGGCAAAACGACGAATTTCACGCGCAAGGAGTCGGCAAAACGAGAACAGGTTCGTCAACGTCGTTCGCGCCTCGCTCAGCTGCGCCGAGCGAACTGCTCAGCATTTAGCTTGTTTACAAACTCTGAGCAGACGACGGTTCGATTCAGTAAGGACGGCGGTCACAATAAAAACAGACCCTTCCGAGGGGTTGACAAAGCTTTGTAATTCATAATGAAAGCTGGAATATGAGCTCGTTCTTTTCTTTCGGTGATCCCTGTGACCTCATATGTCTGCCAGTGACCACTGTGGCCTACGACTTATCGTGTGGCGGCGGAAACCAATTACAGGAAACTATGAGGTGAGGGTAGAGTTCGGTCGCGAGCAAATTTGGTCGTCTGTTTCTTATTGAATCGCTCGCTCTTCGAAAAGATGTTTCGCGGGGTGTAACGTCAATCGAATGCTCCAAGTCCCTTCACTCAGTAGATCTGAGTTCGAATACTCCGAAACACCTTCGCTTCTCCGAGTTTTGACACGGGCCGAAAACTGAGAAGTAGCTCTCTGTGGATATGGAGCAAGCCTCGGACACGAAACGTTCATTTGGGTTACATGCTGGTACATTCTATGGGTTTTTAAGAACATCGCCGAAACTGATTTCCTTCCCAGAACGAAACATTTTCGAGCAAAGCTACATTGCTCTCGGAGCTCCGTGTGAAACTTTATTCGCCCGGAGCGCCCCCTTCTCGACAAGATGGCGGTTCGGCCAACTGCTCAGCGTCCTGCCGTCGTTCCAACGTTGGTTCAGTTTTTTTTTAATCGAACGTGCCAAATGTGAGGCAGAATGCCGGAAGGCTCAATGTAGTGTTTGTGGAGGCCTCAAGACGGCTTCTAGGTGCAGACTCGGAGGTTTGGATACGGGAAATTTTAGCTTAGGCGTGGAACAACGTCTTCCCACGAATGTTAGCTGATTCGAACACTCCAGTGTTGAGCTTCTATCGTGACCGGAGTTCACCAAGTTGGTGAACTCCGATTCCAGCTGACTTGGGAAACTTCCGCCGGAGGTCCACGGCCAGTCTAGAAGGCTAAAACGGACAGATTTGTCTCCTAGAGCCTGAACATTAGCCCTAACGACTAAACTGAAAGCCGTTGTCGAAAAGGGGCCCACTTCATACGGCGATGGGTTCTTGAACTTGCCGCTGAAGTGCCTGATAGCAATTTTTGCGGGGAGCTGCTCTGTTTGTCCTGTATCGGATAGGTGTGATAAGGAAGTTGTTAACCGCGGATCGTTAGCACATACTGAACGCTTGAGAAAATTCGAACGGAGGATCGAGAGTTGTGGGTGGCCCTGTGAAAGACGGGCGGAATCCCTCGTTCGCGGAGGAGTGTGAATCTTTCAACATTCTGTGTTCTGTCTCCGCCGCGGTTGTATCCGACCGTATTCGATTTGATTCGTTCGATCGATTCGAGGCCGCAGAAGTCAAGTCCATAGAGGAAGACAGTGTGCGTGTTTCCCCATTCATCGCATACACTCACTGAAAGTTCGTTCACCCGCTAGCAAGAGCTAACTCGAGAGATGGCGTGATAGTTTGAATGCTGTGCTCGACGTTTCATGATTCTTGAAACTCCGCGAATTCACTCATTCACTGATCGCTTTACGAGCTTTCTTCACGGATGGACGGGAACCTGGCGGCAACTTAGGCCTTGAAAGTGACTATGAGATCGATCTCAACAACTGAGCAAAGACTGAATTCAGCTCAAAACTGATGAATCCAAGTGACCAAAAGTTCAGGATCTGGAGTCGACGGAGATCCTCTGACCGATTCTGGAGGAGATCGATTGGAGTTGGAAAAACAGAGGGATTTCGCAAAACTCTGCGTGCATTTCCGATTCGTCGATTCCGGAAGTTTCGTTGTGGTGAATCGCGACCACATCGCTCGAAGGTCTCCGAGTGTCACGCTCGCTCAACATGGGAGCCAAACGGATCGATTTGAAATTTTTTGTTGAGACGTAAAAACCTGGAAACGTTTTGCGCATGGAAGTGAGAGCTGTGTTGTCGAGCGGTGTCGACCTTCCGACGTTTCGATTTGGTATCATTCTTGTGCTTCCGGTTCTGGCTACCTGATTTACCTTCGATGGTGTTCCAGTCAAACTCAAAAAGCACTCAATATGTTATCGCTGGAAAGTCTAGGCTATCCGTGAGCATCGAGATCACTACAAAGTGATGACACTTGCTCTCTTTTTCGAAAAGAGCCGTCGAATTACAGCTGTTGCAGCAGCTGTAATTACACATTCAACATGAGATCATAAATTACACATTCAACACGAGAGCGTTTCTCCAGATATGGGAGTGAAACGAAACTGGGAGATCGGAATAATTCGGGTTCATCGATGAATTCTCAGTTTTTTTTTGTTCTTTCCCACAGGCCAATGGTTTGCTGATCGTCGAAGCGATCCCCGTTCAATTTTTGAACTCGGGGAGTGCGTCGACGAATCATGGAAGGCGCAGGAGCTAAACGCAAACGGGGTCGTCCGCCTAACCCTCGACGAGGAAGTCTACATTCGAAGAACTCCATGACAACTGATAGTCCCCGAAGTCAAAGCACCCAAAACTCTGATAGCAGTAGCGCTACTGAAGAGGAAACCTGCTTCTCGTTGAGACTACTATTGCCCTGCAGTGGTTGTGGAGAAAACGCTTCAGAACGTCGAATGGTGGTCGTCTGTGATCAATGTAGAAAAGCTTACCATCAAACCTGCCACTTTCCAAGAATATCTCAGCTATTTGTCGATGACGCATCAAAATCCTGGAAGTGTAGAGATTGTGTACCACAAGGTTCGGTCAGGGTGAGTTGTCAGCATCCACATTTCCCGCAACACGTCTGTTTCTTTCTCCTCAAGTTTGAATCTGTTGTATGCCTAAGACCCTTCCAAAATGATGAACGCTGTTCTTCCGTTCCAGAAAAGCGCGAAAAATTTCAAAGCAAATACTCGTTTGCTGTACAAGACGACAGCTCTACCGTATTCCCCACCGAAACTGGGAACCTATGCCGCACATGAGAATGGAAATTCAGCAGTTAGCTCTTGTTATTGTGGAAAACCGGGTGTCTGGAACGATAAGATGCTCCAATGTCGGAAGTGCCTCCGATGGTATCATGAAAGTGAGTAATCCCAGAACGAGTCGAATTTCTCTTGTCTTCTCGTTCAATAGATAGTTCACAGAAACTTCCCCCGATTCTTCCAAACGCTTCCCAATCCTACCTTCATGGAATGAGTTCAAATGCCATCATCCTATTCCAGAATGTGTGTCTTCATTATCGTGGCCGCTCTTGGCGGGCGACTTCTTCTACAATTTTCGTTGTTCAATCTGTACTCGAGGAGCGGAGTACCTAAGCAGACTGCCACTGTCTTGGGTGGATGTGACTGACATTGTGATGTATCAGTTGCATCTAACACGGCCAGACAGCGAAGCCTTTGAAACCAACTCTGAGATTTTCCCGTATCTAGATTCGATCTGGAGCCTGTTACAAGTTCCGCCAGAGGTGAGCATCAGTCCGTGAATCCACTGGAAGTCAAATCCGATTCCGGCTCTAACTGGAGTGACGGAAATACGAGTATATAGTTTCCATCCAAGATAAATCACGAAGAAATTCGAGTCGCCTGCGACGACGATGTATTGAATGTGGATTTTGTTTTCAGCTCGATGCGTGTTCTTCGGAGGAGCGACACAGTCATGTTCTATATGTTTTGAAGCACATGGGCACAAGGTATACTCTCGCTAGTCTGGGAGGCCCGGGCGGTCCCGCATTCAAAATGCTGAACCCGCAACAAGTGCCCGCGCTCTCAGCTCAGCATTGGTTGCTAATCAACGGAACTCTGTGAGTACGAGTGTTTAATTTTCGGAATGACTCCTCACTATGGAAGCGTGACATCTGTTAAAGCACGGAACGACTACCGAGTCAATCGTCTTGAGTCGAATTCTCGTTGTTGGCCACGGCTGTGTTCAATGGGCTCGGAACTCGGGTTGGAGTCCATGTGCGGGACTCGCGATGCTGTGTCATCGATAGTTGATGAGCGTCATGCGTCCCCGATCGGATCACCCTATTATGTCACTAAGGATGGTGCGATCAGCTGGCATCAGCTGTTTCGAGAACAGATTTCCAACTCATTCAAATCTAGTGGTGTCATGTAGCTCCCAACAGTAAGTCACGTGATGGAAAATACCGTTTTCGGTTTTTCGTGAAATCTGGCTAGATCCGATCGTCCGATCGAATCATCCGACGAGTTTCCACTCGGTCAGAATGAGTAATCGTTTTTCATGATTGTGGTAACGTCGCCGATCTGAGTGTAACGGAAGTGTACCGTGACCGAGTTTTTTCGTCCGAAACCGTCTGGTTCTCAATAGATGACTTTGGCAGGACATTTCCGGTTGGAACCGTAGCCCACCGATGTTTCTCGGAGTTCGATTAGTTCCGACTAATGAGCTGATGACATTGGACTCTTTCAGAGTTGACGACGACGACGACGACGATTCCGATATCGGGGATTTCGAAATGGCGATCACGCGTTCGATGAAGAGGAAAGTCGATGACGATGATGTTTCCGACGATTCGGGAAGCTGTTCAACGCCGAAAAAGCGACCGAGATCATCCGGATGCCTCGTCGAAGAAACCGAGGAGCTGGATGACCTGGAATCCGACAGGGAATCGCTGTCGTCTTCAGCGACTTCGATCGCCTCGCTCGGCGCCGAATCGATTGACCGCGAGCCGACTTACACTCTGGGAGTAGCGAGAAGTTTCGCGAACAACATCAACAAACTGGCGCGTATGTCGGTGACCTGCAACGGAGACTCCGACGAGGACACCGCCGCCGAGACTGACGACGCACTGCCGTCAACCTCGGGCAACGGCATGACGAGCGTTGCTCTTTCGAAGAACGCTTACGGAACTTCGGGTGTTGTAGCGTTAGGAACAACAGGATGTTCTTCGAGTAACGACAGATCCTCCGGTGACACAAATCAGGGACCTGCAAACTCAGGCCACACTGCGGACGACGCAACTGGCCCTGCAAACAATGACACTGCCATTGAGACGGAAGCGGGACCTTCAACTTCAGCCGCGGGACGAAGGAGAAGAAATTACAAACCCGCGAATGAAGAAAGCATCAAACAGCGGTTACGGCCGAGGGCTGCCTGCGTTCAGCAAGAACCCAGACCGAGAGTTAAAAGGCCAAATAGAAGATTCGCACAAAGGGTCAGTTGCACTCCGCCAAATCAGATATCTATTTGATGGATGGATGGATGAATTTCTGAGCTTTTCTCTGACGGCCACCTCTTTTTTCAGACGGAAATTGATCCGTTGGAACGCCTGCCGACGATGGAATGGTCCTTGATGGGTATTCCGCTCCCGGAGAATTTCGAGGGACCGAATCATCCGTTCTGGGACGAGGCGTTCCCACCGACGCGTCCCAGAGTTATCCCAATTAAAGTTCCGAGAATAGTGAGGAAATGGAAAGTTCAACCTGGTGATTTGGTAAGTTATTACACACTCTTACCATTATCTCGTTGTCTTTTGTCCTTCGTTCCAATTTTAATTCATGCTTTCTTCCTGAATCCTCGTTCCCTTGTTTCGAAGTGTTACTTGACATTATTATCTTGTTTGCAGATTATTAATGACGACGGAACAGTTAGGTACAGACGCACAAGACGTCGCCAATCAGCGAAAAACAACTCATCTCCAGCTGACGCATCTTCAAATGACGCCAACGATACGAACGATGCCACCGATCAGCCATCGACGTCGACTTCTGCAAAAGTGGAGGCAGTGAACGGGACGCGGGACGAGGACAACCAGGACCAGGCCGACAACCAGCCGCAGGCCGAGAAGAAGTACGTTCCGTTTACCGGCGAGTGGAGTCTGATGGAAGTGGCGTACGCTGGACGGATTGTCAGATACAAAACCATGCCCGACCGTTCCGTCATGGCACTGGTGAAAAAGTTTTAAACTTAGGCTACGATCGAATCAAAAGAACGAGAAACGGAGAATGTTCATAGTTATTCGACGCAAGTTCTGGACAGAGAATCCTTTGCCGGAGGTCCGAAGAAGCCGGCTTCGACGCGAGCTCATGATGAAAACTCAGGAGTTCAGGAGGGCCGTCGTAACGCGAATAACGTCATCCCAAACTCCATTGGGGAGCGAGACTGACCTTCACGGCGTTCCCCCAAGGCATTATCACGGTTCGCTCACATTTCAAGAGGGAACCGCATTTATTCGGGTAAATGACGCCTTTTCTTCAGCTCACTCATGCATTTTGTCTTGCATCTACATTTTGGATTCATTCATTGGTGTCGATCGATCGTTCTCGAAAGGAAGAGGGAGACTCCGATACGTCCGTCTAGAAGATTCTATTTCTATTTTATTTATAAAATCATTATTTATGCCTGACTGATTTACGACGTCACGTTACAAACAATGTGACGCTAGGTTTTTTCAAGAATTGTCCGCTAGATTCTCATTGGTTCGTTTTGAATCTTCTTCAAAACGATGAGAAATTGCTCGGCGTCTCCTAATACGGTGACAGCTCGTTGCGACGAATCACGTAGGACCACGTAAGTTCGTCGTGAGGGATTTGTACCGTACTTGATCAACACGGGTGTTCCGTCTGAGAGAAGCACAAGCGAGCGACCAACTACTCGAAATTGTATTACGTTTCGTCGAGTTGGAATTTTCCTCGATCGAATTCTCTGTCGTAGAAGTTCTCATTTCATCACTTGAACCCAAAAATCAACCCAAACTCGCTGACCGAACGAGGAAAATTCGGAATTTATTCAATGCAATGGACCGGCCAATTCAGCGACGAAGCTGACCTTGAATCAATCATCAATTTCATTAATTCTATGGACCACGTTGGAACGGACTCGATCTTCGGTTGGGGACATTAGTGCGCGCCACCGCTTTTGACGTTATAGCGATTTTCACTGCCTCCTACAGCTCGCGTATTGTGAGCTTCGACCGGAACCCGTTGCAAACCTTTCCTTGTCTGACCTCCAAAGTTCTCAGTTATGATCTCCAAATGGCTTTTGCATTGGTCTTGGCGATTGAATCGAGACTTATCAAGATGTTAACTTTCCCGAATCACGGGGCAGACTCTGGAAAGTCGGGGATTTTGTAATATAACGTCACAAGACGACAACACGATGATGAAACCCAACAAGTTTTTAAGATTGCTTCGAGTTGGTTGGAGCTTGAATTCAGAGAGCCCTCAGCACGGCCCATTATCATTGACATTACCTACTTACATCATTTTTCAATGTAGTTTCTACCCTTAGATAAGTTATTATACCGCATACAATATTATTCCATTCTGAACGAGCAGAGTTGGACACAATTCTCTTTGTCTTGAACAAAACCTCAATCCATGGGATGGGTGCCGATCAAGTCCGCTGGATTCTCCCGAGAAGCCGTCTCTACGTCGGCGTGCCTTTAGCAAACCGTGGTCTGGCAAACCAAGCAACTGACTCTAGAAAACCTATAAGACATATATTTCGCCGACTGGAAGACACAAGTATGACTGGCTCGACGTGTACATTTTCTAGAACGAAGGTTTTAAGCTGTAAATTACTTCAATGATTGGACGATTCTTCTCGTGATTGTACATAAATACATACATTGAGCGCGAGGAGAGCATCACTGAGTGCGTGAAAGACGAGAGGAGATTCCGGGCGGATGTGATCGGCTCGAGAATCCGTTGAACTGCGGTGTTGTTTCAGGGCCAAGACAGAGAGATCTGATTGCTGTCTGCTGACTATAGGCCTGCGTATTAAGATAAGTTTCACCCAAATCGTAGCGAAGAAGTTGAATAAATACACTTTGGTTGGAAAAGTATCAACTTGTATTTATTTCTGTTGCCAGCCCGAGCTCGAAACGCCCTTTATAGACTGAGGTAGCGAAGATGATCTCTACTACAAGGGCACCCCGCGGAATGTACTCAGT